>WOGR01001764.1:0-18986 GCA_015342045.1 Leptinotarsa lineolata | reverse complement strand
TTCTAGTAACATGATTGTGCCAAGATATATTAGTGTCCATTTTAACACCCAAGAAACTTATCGAAGTAGGAAGCGGAATTGTCTCTCCTGACATTATTATATCCGGTTCAGAGACATTCATCTTTTTGGAGAAAACCGATGCTTGGGTTTTCGTGACCTGGCTTCTTCCACCCCAATTCGAAATTACTTCTAGATCCTCATTTAGATATGCAACCGCCTGAAACTTTTTGAAGATTGTCTTATTTCGTCATCAAATGTGACCCTGAAAGATTTTCGTCTTCTTGTGGTAGAATTTTTCCATTCTAATAATTCAGATTACAACCGAACAATGTACCTCAACTATTAGATGAAATAGGTGTTTACCCAGGATTCTGCTTTCAGTTGAAGAGATTCCTGAGAACAATTCATAAATCTCAATACAGGTTACAAAAACGAAAGAAAAAGTTAAAAACGATGCCGCCGCAATTTCCAATGTTTTGCTGCTTCTTTTCATCATTGGTAACTTTATATTCGTAGAACCAAAGTTCTTCTTGATTAGCGGTAGATTGAAAAATTCAAGTTTTATTTCAGTATCTCTGATGAAACTCATTTCAAAGTGTCTTTCATTTTGTACAAATCAGCATTGTAACTCGGGTTCAAATATTGTTGCAAAATTCAAAGATTTTCTAATGAGCTAACTAGAATAGTTCAGTTGTTTGTTTTCAATATCACAACAATTTAAAATGTGAATGATTTTTGAGACGGTTCTGAATGACGAGCTTGCTTAGTACAAAGTACATGAATTATATTTTTTATTACAACAAAATGAATACAAACAAATGTTGATTTGTTGACAGCTGTAAAAGAATATATAATAAACATGAACATTTCTACACGTAATCTACAGTAATGCTACCTACCATTTGCTACAAATATCAAACAAGTATACTGTGGCACAAATTCAATTACAAAGTCCTAACAAAATCTTAGTTTGAAAACAATTTCAGTTTAGACTCCACGTAGCCAGGCCTCAAATAATATGCACTTTAGTTACCAATAAATTTTCACTAATAGTTTCTATGAATGTTTTTTTCACAATATAAATAGTACAAATTTCCACTTATTTTTTATTACAATATATTTGATTGAGAATCAACACGTTTTTTCTTTCCTCGGCTTGAAATACATTATGAGACGACCTAAAATGGCAAAATTAACACAGAAAAATGATACACTTTGTATCCATATGAAAAAAAAAGTGTTCTGACCTTGGAACTCTAACAAGTATGCTGGCAAAAGCCATGCGCCCTGTGCGACAAACCATATAAACAACAAGAAAAGGGCCATTTTACTAGACATTTTTATTTGCCACAGACACAAAGGCAAAATTGTCATTATCCACACGAAATATTGGGATGTTAATACACTGTTGTAAATAACCATTACTATTGTCTGTGTGAGTATGGAAAAATTCAAAGAAAATCTATTCAATCCATATCGAACTGAAAAAACAAGAATTAGGATAATTTGGGGCAATACTGTCAAAACTTTTTGCCAAATTCCAATATTTTTTACCCATGCAGTAAGGTATTGCAGATAAAAAAATAAAGAAAAATTGTGCCTCGTATCTTTACGCACCAGATGATAAACATATGTTTCAAATACAAATTTGTAACCAAATAACTGGTAAAAAAACCAAGTTAGGAAAGACAAAGATGAAATGCACCCAAATATTAACTTAAGTTGATCTGAATTCGGCACTAAATAGTGTAAATATTCCTTCCGAAATATTGTCTTTCTATTCATAGTAGTTCCACCATCAGTCATTATCTCATTATTAGTTGTGGAAGAGGTGGGAATCAAGTTTACATTTTTTAATTGTTTACAGGAAGTATTTTCCACTAAACATTTCTCTTTACGGTCCTCAATGGAATAAAAAGAATATTCACTCAGAAACATGAAAAAAGTTAGACTGTAAATTATTGGATACAACCGGAAGTGTATAGAAACACCATGAATCAAACCAGCAAAAAAGGGATATTGTCTACACTGAATGAAATAAAGGCTCAATAAAACAAGAAAACCTGCTATTGAATCACAGTTTCCTCTAGTTCCGATTGCAATTGTCAAAGGATTATACAGCCAAAATATCATAGCTATGTTAGCATTAACATTCACATCATCTTCAGATAGTAGATCAGTACCCATGATGTTCATTCCTTGTTTTCTAGATTTTTTTATTTTCTCCTTTATTTTTCTGTCATATTTCTGGTTAGTTTCTGTCAATTGAGACTCATCTCCAATTGAAAGTCTCTTGAAATATCTCATCTTGTAACAATCATACTCCTTCAGATTGTACTTAACTATGATGCGAATTAAAAGACCCACTAAAATATCCACCAGCGAAAATATAACTTTACCAAAACTGTGGTGTATGGTAAGGTTTGGAATGAGAAATATTGCTATAAAAGGGCTATATCGAAATGTGTGGCGGTCATATGGTGAATTCCCATTTACAATGTGGCGTGAAGCATCTGTAAATACTTTGTAATCAATATCAGTATATTTTACCTCTGAAAGTTGATCGTGATGTATTCCATAAGAAATCAGTATCAATCTAATAATCAATGATATAAGCAAATGCTTCTTGTAGCTGATACATACAATTGTTTTGAATAAAGGAAACATATTTGGGATTTTATATTCTAGTATTCAATGTTCTGGCAGTTTTCTGTAAGCAACTTTTGAACCGTACAAATTCTTCACTACAGTCGTTCAAACTTATATTGTCTTTTTTCAAAACACATGTTGCATATTTTGCAGCTTCGCTGCTGCATGCTGCTAAAATAATAGGATACTGTCTGTAACGTTGTCTTGCTTTATTTACTGATTCCATTCTTCAATTTTTACTTAATCTGGAAATATGAGTTCTTCTTAGTTCTTCTATATCTACCGCCTCTCTGCTGAAGCAAATGTCGTAAATGGGCTTTGAAAAAAGAATTAATAATGCAGTTGTTGTAAATGTTCCCACAACTAATCTGGGGTACCTATAAATGAAACTTTTGTCCTTGAGCCTAAGTCTCTCCCCAATATCTTTCATTGTTCCTTTTTTTGATTTTATTTATTTTTGTCTTCACCACCACAGACAAAAAACTCAAATCGTTCCCTTATCAGCTATGAAAAGCTGATTCTTGATTTTCATTTTCTTGAAATAAAAACTATTATGTAATTAATCATTATTATAGCAAAGGAACTTTACCTTTCAAGCCCGCCCGAGTTACACATACAAAGATGCAAAACCTTTTACAATATCATTTACGGGCATCAAAATCTGACCCAATTTTTTTAAAAGATGTCTAATATATATATTTGTTAATAGTATCTAATTTTTAATTTTGTTTACTTAACCTTCCCACTGTTACTGTTGTTACTTGTCAACTTGTATCCATGTCACAGAATAGTAAACAATTGTTTACTATTCTGGGACATAGTAAACATACTATTCTGTGCCCATGTTTGTACCAGTGTTACCAATAGTCATATTATCCACCAATCAGTAAGGAATTTTCTGAAATTATCCGCGGCCAATTTGAAATTATACATATAATATCCACAAGAGCTGTTTTCGATTGGAGTTTGTCCTATTGGCGATTGATGTAAAATTATCATCAATTTTAAAAGTGAATGTTTTTGACTATTATGTCAGTTGGTTTGGTGTTTCTAAAATCACCGCTTTGGTGATTCTACCGAAAAACCGGTTACTCATGGAACACGGTTTCATCGAGAATGGTGTTTCCTTTTTCTGAAAAAATAGTTTTTGTAATTGAAGAGAAAACAATTATGTTACATTTTACATACCTGGACGAGTATAATCCAGTGATATTCACAGCATTTAATCATTACCATTTTCTAAAAATAATATAAAATTTTCATTGACTCGCCTACTTTACAACACAGAACAGTTCTGATCGTCATCTAGTGTCTTGTTTGGAAAATAAAAACAATGAACTACCCAGGTTGAAACAGATTTATTTGGACAATCATCAAAAAAAGTTATTGTAAAAAACCTAGTGAACTTTGCATAGACCAAGTAAAAACTTAGTAAACTTTGAAACCAACAAACTATTCCTTTCTTTTCTCTCAATTCAATTGTATCGTTCTCTTTAGCTGAAGTTTCATTTGTCAATGGACCAATGCACCCAGGTCCCTTCTTTAACACATTCAAAAAAGAAAATTTAATCCTCAGATCAAAGGTGCCGCTTTGGAGTGTCCTATTGATTGTTTATTATTCTGTGGTATATGTATATGACATAGGGCCGGTTTATCAATACGTGGTTAAATTCTTCTGTTACCTACCTCAAAGCTAAGCTTGGAGTTAGTACTCAAATCGTTTTTCATGCCCTGACGGATGCTAATGTTTAATAACTATTAGTTAACTAAGGTTGGCATAAGTGACTTTTTCAGGGGCTTTTTTCTATTGGAGGATTGATTTTCAAAAATAACACCTACAAACAAACAGTTCATGATTCATACAATATAACCTTTATTTCATTACTATTTTCAATTTTGTAAATTGTAATTTTTCTGAAGTTTGAGTTCCGTGGGCATATGAAAAACGAATAATGAAAAATACAGTATTATTACTGTATTTTTCTCTAATCTAAATCTTCTCACAAAATCCATCTCATCTAATTCATTAAAAGCATCATTACGTTCATTAACAATATAAGGTCTTCTTTCTGCTTGAAAGAACTCCACTATATCGTCATCTTCATAATTTAACAAATGGAAAACTTCCATGATAATAGAATTATAAAAATTACGTCTTTACTCGGAACAACAACAAACATAAATAACCTACTTTCGCATGCGTGACCACATAAGTGTCAGCTTAAATAAAAAACTCACTTTCTAGCGACTGTTATGTCACTGAGACTTCAGCTACCAGTTGATGGTAACAACGATATCGAAAAACAGTTTGACTAGAAGCTAAGACAAAACCATTAGTCAAATGAGCTTAGCTGGCAATTGATAAACAGCCCCTCAGACATGATAATACACATGGACTGGTCGTGACGTCACAGCATCATGTGACAAATTTTCGCATTGAAATATGCAACACATATAACATCGTGACGTATCTGACGTTAAGTTTATGAGAGATGTGATCTCTTCATCTTTTTTTAGTTGTAATTCAAATTATTCTCTTTGCTAGTTCATATTTATCATTACGTCACTAGTATATAATTGCAATTATATGATAGAAGCAGTGACTTCATACGGATAAGAGGCGTATTCCAGTTTTTCATCAGGTCACCTCTAGAACAGTAAAAAGTAGTCGCTCAGTTGAACATGAAAAGGCTGAAGGCGAGACCATTCTGAATAACCAGTTGGGTAACTATTTTGAACCATCCTAGATTCGTCCTAGTGGTGACCCCAATAAATATCTTGATTCTAGTTTCTATGGCTTAATCAATCAGTGACTTTATATTTGGCTAGGTTAGTTTAGGTCAAAAGTGACTGGGTCTATTCGACCCTCCACCGCAACCTGCAAGGGTTTATTGTGGATCACACCTATTCAAACTCGACGAAATAAACCCAGCTTCTTAACGAAGCCAATTAGTTTGTATGGTGAGTGATCTTTCAGGTCAAACGGCAAAAGTGTGGTTCTACCGAACTCTGAAAACCTGATTCGGTCCACGGCGGAACAGGCACAAAGTATGTGCTCTGCTGTTTCATCATATTCCAAACAGAGGCAACACACACTGTCTTCTGACAGTTCAAGTCTCTGCATATGATGATTCAGACGACAGTGATCTGTAAGGAGGCCTGTTAAACAACGTAGTTCATACTTACTAAAGTCCAACAACTTTTTGGTTTCAAGCTTCGAAGGGTGAATGAACGCCTTGTAGTGAGCCAACTAGCTCTATACAATTTTATGAGAATGGGTAAATTATCTCCAGTCAGTTTTGCAGAAGAGCTGGAAATATACCATCCTCTCCAGGAGATTTGAAGGGCCGAAACGACTTGATAGCCCATTCAACTGCCGGTGCAGTGATAACCTTGACGACCTTCCAATCGCTCATTTTGGGCGTTTGGCTCCCCAAAGAGGGTAGGTTGTTGTTTGAAGAGTCTGACTTCCAGAAAAGTGGTTTTCTATGAAAAGTTCATAATGTGGACTAGACATTGAAGAGAGAGCATCGCAAAAAAGGATGAAGTGATTCATATCTTGGCATTTACTTCACTCATACATTCAACCAGTCATATTAAACGTCACGATGTTTTATGTGTTGCATATTTCCATTGTGAAAATTTTGGGATTTGATGTGTCATATGGTGCTGTGACGCAGTGGCCAAGATATTGTTTTATCCGCAGGTGGAATATATATAAGTGACGTCACGACCAGTTAATATTATCATGTCTATGATCACAGTCTAATTAATATTCTGTGGTTGAAGGTCTTTTCTACTGTGGTTCAATCTTTCAATTGGCTATTATTGCCTAATGACTGCAAGGTATAAAATGTGATAAATTTTAAACTTCAGTAATTTCGTCAAAGATCCAAGGATATTTGGTAATGGTTTTTGCCGCTTCAATAATGTTGAGAAGATTCAATTTACGAAGTAAGTTTACTAATTGTTATAACCTAGCAAGTCATAAAACCCAGTCATTATTTATTTCTACTCATTTTTCCTAAGATATTTGAAACTATCAATGCATATCTTCGAAACCGACAATCTCTTTACAGACATTGAAGTTCGGTGATACCTACTGAAATCCAGGAAATAAGAGGATGGAGGAAAATAGTGATGGTATTTTTGTGAAAAGTGTTCAGACACTTCTGAAAGATGGTAAAACAAGTAATGTTATAGATTTATTTCAAAACATTGAAAACAGTTCCAATGTTAAAAATAGCTCATGGGACCTAATACCAATCATTACAGAATATTTAACGAGTCAGTGTGAAAAATATAATGAAAAAGTGTTTATATGTTGTGAACAATTAGTGGACATCATAGCAGATCGGTCAAACCCTGAGGAAGTCTTGTTGCAACTCATAGAAGAAATTGAAGAGTGTACAGATGACATAAAATTCATGACATTACTGAAACCTTTGAAGAAAGTGTTAGTTCGTATTAGTTCAAAAAAATTGATTTCCTTTGCTTGGGGGTTTAATGCAGTACAGTCATATTTGTCAAAATGTGAAGAACCTGATAGCAGAGGTTTGGTTGGGAAAGACAAACTATGTTTAGACTGTGATGAAAGAACTATTAGAATTAGTATATTATGCCAAGAGGTGGTTCTTTTCTTTGATAGCCTGCTCGAAACAATTTCTGTAGTTGAAGATGTTGAAGGTCAAATGGGAGTAATTAGGAAATATCTAATTCGCCTCTTAGCAAAACCACTCGTTTTTTTGGATATGGAAGTTTTCAATGGTATTAAAAGTAGGGCAAGAGTCTTAGGGGAAAGAATTATAATGAAAATATTTCAAATTTCAAGTGATCCTTTATCATTACTGAATTTGCATTTTGCAGAAGAAAATACAGAACTCCACAATTTGAATACATTGGGCACTGCAACTTTATTTTATTTGGTCTATACGGAATATATATTAATTGAAAGAGTACCTAAGGTGTACAGTTCTATATATTTTTTTCAAAGTAGCTTGCATCTTGTATCTACACTTTTGAATGAAGAACACCAAATCCTAATTGAAAAGGGTCTCAAGTTATCTGTTACCTTGCTACAACATGTTGAATTTTCAAAACTGTCATATTCTCTCTTAGATTGTGACGATCACAGAGAGTTTTGCAAGAGTTTGGCTAAAATCATTGTTTTCAATGAGCATGGCTTTTTGAGAAAGTCTGCATTGAATACCTATAAAATGTATCTATTCTCATTTGAAGTTAAAGGATTTTACTTGATAGTTTACAACCTGATATCCGAATTAAACCATTCAGGTCTTATAGGGTATACCATAACCCAATATAAAGATCTTTTATCTGAAGAATTTACGAACAATGAAAATAATTTCTCAGATTTTCTCATGGGTCAAAAACTTCTATCTTTACTTTCGAAGTTCTGTTATTTACCCAAAAAAGAAGTAAGTGATTTGATAGAACTGTTTGATCAAATCATGTCATCTCTCAATTTACTTCTTTATTTAGCTTTGAAGGATAAACACAATATAACAAAAATTTGGGATTATTTTGGACAACTTGAAAATATTTACTTCAATCCGTTGAGACGAGGAATTGAGCTTTCTAGGGCTCACTATCAACTTAAAATTAAGGAAATTCAGGAAGAGGTAACAACCAAAATGAAAACTAGTGATATTTCTGTAATTGTTTCTGGCCAAAACTTGTCAGAAATGACAGCTCAAGAGAAGTTGAATGTTTTAAAATCCTCATTAACTGCTTTTGACCTCATTGACAACCTGTTGAGTAGGCTTATTGAGTGTATTGAATGTAAAAGGTGATTGTTATATTGAAATTTTTAAATTCATATTGAATAAATAATATATGAATTTGATAAATATTTTTATTTTCATCCTCTCAAATAATTGCTAAAAAAAAGTTATAAAATCATGCGTAATAAACTTTTCAGAAAATGAATCTTCTAAATTTTCAAAACAAGAAATAAAAGTAATAAAAAAAATATCAGATGTAAAAAAGCATGCAGAATGTGGTAGGTTGAGGTGTTTTTGATCCATTTTCAGCATATAATTGCAAGAGTACAATTAATAAACGCAGAAGTGAATCAGATGGATATTTAGACAAAAATTAGTGGAGAAAAATATCCAGAATTTTTACGATATGTCAATATCGATGAAAAATCATGATGAATGAAAAGATATAGCAAACATGGATAACATAACTAGGAGGCAAGGAAGTCCAAAAAGACTACAAAAGATGTGTCATACAAAAGCAGGAGATAAAACTAATATATATCTTCCTAATTTTTGATGATTGTTACATAATTAGAAATTACCACAAATGGTATCATTGGTTATGTTTGAGTCTAATCAGTGTCTTCTCAATACGATCAATTTCTTTTTGAATTGAAAAAAGAACCACCTTCAATAAATTATGGGAATTGGATTGCAATTTTGGAGAAAACAAAATAATACAATATTTGAACAAAATAAGCTTTTGATACTCAGTATTATTTCATGATGAGTCACCTACGTATAAAGTTCTTAATGTTCACAATCTGTTGGAATAAATCCTAGTACATATTAAGAAAATGAGTATGACATTGATTAGTAAAATATTTTATTCCAATTATTTATACGCAAAATAATGTGTTAATGAATCACTCCATGAGAACCAAAAATATAATTACACCACCATAAAATGTGGTGAATGTCACAGTGTGTGTGTACGTGTCTACTGATTAAGTGTCGTTATACTTACTCGGAGGTGGTCTTTTGTTTTGTTTGTCGGCCTCATGTATGTCCCTCTCGCGGAATCTGGGGTCGTCCCTGTTCAGTGTGTCAAGGAGATCTAAGATCCAGGTCTCGGTAGATCTATCAGTCTTCACAAGCCCCAGTCTATGTGTAATATGAGACCTGTACGTTAGTTTCCTATCGAGAGTATTATCTTGCTTCGTTCGTCCAAGGAATCTCTTGTCAGTTGAAGACGACATGCCCTCCTGGTTGCTCATTCCTCCTTGACCGACTATTGCCGTCAGGTTTCATGCTTGTTGCAGGTATTTTGTGGTTAGTTGGTGCCTGACGGATCTGGGCGGCAATGCTGTTTCATGTGCGTAGAGAACCAAGAACCAACTTATTAAAATTGCTCTTTAGAAGTTGCCTGGTGGAGAGTTCCTGTTCAGGTGAAGTTTGGTCATTGAATTTTTCATGATGACACTCCACCCAAGGGTCAAGCTTATTGACCGATGGTTGTTGGGGAACGTGGGGTTCTTGTTCTGTTTGGGGATCATGATGACCATGCCCTCTTTGAAGAAATACAGGACGTGTTGCAGTCGGAGTATGGCGTTTAGGTCTGATGCTTTCCGGATAGCAAAATCTCTGATGATGTCTTTGACTTCCTTCAGAGATGTTGGGTTTGGGAGTTGAGGGTTGTCCCGTTGCAGAAGTCTGCTGGCCCTTTGCATCATACACCTCTTGCCCATTGGAGCAAGCATCCTCAATTATGTTCTCTTCATATGTGTTCTGATGAGCTCCATTACTTCAGGTATTGTCTGTTCCTGTAGATTGAAGCGCCGATGCTGGGACGTCCCGCGCGCTTCTCTCCATGGATCCCTTGTTGGAGTCATGTAGCGTCCTCCAGGTTTGTGGATGTTCCCTATACCGTTGTGGACGATGCGCGCAGTCAATTTTCCTCTTCGTTGGGTTATCTGGTTCCACGTCGCCTTCTACTGTGAATAGGATGGGGTGGTCCAAATACACCCCTCTCAAGTGTCGATGTTCCACTATGGCGATATCAAGTATATCCGACGTGTGGTTATCTGCTGTAGGACTTGGGACCTCTGGGGAGACAACCGCTGTGTCTTCGAAGTCTGCTGTGTCTTCGAAGTCTTCTCAATATCGTCAGATATCTGCTTCTCCGGTTTCTGTTCCTACAGCTCTATTCGCACGATTTTGAATTAAATTCGGCAATGGCCACTGTTGGGTGGTGGTTTGGGAACTACTACTTTGCCGGAGATCCATTTTGGGTTCTCGTACCGCATCAAGTAGATCCTCACTAAGAGGGCCGCTGCTTCAGCAGCTCTGATGTCTAACGAATATCGCAGGAAAATGTATCTATTGTATTTACAATAAGTAACCTGTTTGTTAACTTAAAATTTAAAAATATAATTATTACACAAAACAAACAGGATTTTCAAAAACTTATTGTAACTTACTCAGTAATTAAGATTGTTAACCAAGAGTTTAATGAAAAATTAAATGATATACTAGCGGAACATCAGGAGAAATTAGAAAAATGTGAAGGAAAAATACTTGCATTGGATTTAAAAAATCAAATACTTCGGTAACATTACAGAGAGAGAACAACAAAAACCATTCCATATAAATATTATTGAAGGAATGCAAGGCAAAAATGTTGATAATGTAGCTGAAAAAATTGATGTGAATACCAATACAAAATTTTACCATCGAGTTGAACATTCGCCAAATAAAGAATATGTGAATGTAACAAAAAACTGTGGAAGATCTTATTCCTTTTTTTGAATTTGAAGGACAAGGAAAAAGGCATTGAAAATGGAATGATCTCGTTCAGCGGCTTATTAGACTTGGGTAAATAGAAACTTAATATTCTGAAGGCTGCTACTACAAAATTTATATTCGTAAATGGAGCATGAAGGTCTATGGAGTTAAAAAAATTGATAAGGACTAGTGCAGAAAACAACTCTGGAACACATAAACCTATACTCCTATACTGTATCATTGTTAATCAGTGAAATTTTTTGGCTGATCCACACTGAGTTTTACAATGAATAATATTAACGAGGTTCAAGAACAAAGTTGTGATATTTGAAACTGAGTATTGAGGTCTAAATGCATGATATAATAATTATTATTGGTACAGAAACGCTACTTAATGATATATTTTTTATTGCAACATTGATAAATTTGCCAAGGTTTGAACTTTTCAGAAGTGACGGATATGTAAGAAAGGAGAGCAGATTAATGATTGGGGTGAATAGATAGTTCAAGGTTTTGAACTGGGGAATGAGAGATAGTGCTTGTAAAATGCTGTGAGTGAAAATGAAACTAAGAAAATCTCAAATAGTCACTTCACTAAACTGAGTTCATGTAATTTCACGAATTTCTTATAATTGGATTGGTGATTTCAATTCACTGAATATGGAATAGAGAGTGGATGAGAAACAACAATATTTTTTGGCTTCCTGGAAATAAATGCACTTGAAAATTACAACAAAATTATTAGTATCAACAATCGCAAATTAGTCCTTGAATTAGTTAGGAGAATACATGTTGTATTGATAATTTGGAATAAATATTCAATATGATTTACTGAGGAAATGAAAGAATGTTTGATGAAAAGGAAAGAACGTAGAAAACTGAAACATTCGTCAGATGATGACCTCAAATAAAGCTGAGAGAATCCATTTGAAATGCATGATAAAATAATCTCAATAAACACATTAATCAATTGAAAATTATATAAAAACTAACATCAAGACGTTTTGGTCTTATGCAAAAATAAGAGATAGAACTAATTTTTCACCATCTTCAGTCTTTGTATACAAAAATGCGAAAATTACTAGTACTGAGGTTCCACTTTTCAAAAAGTGAAAAATATTGACATTTTCAATATGTTATCCATATCAAGAGAGCAAACATCAACAAGTATAAAACTGATAACAATAAGAAATTAGGCTGTTGAAAATTCAAATAATCCAATTCATCTCCAACAAAAAAAAATTAATCAAGTTTTTAATGCACTGAAATGGAAAAAAATTATGTGATGTACGTGTATTTTATCCAATCAGGATTAAAGGAATTTAAGAGTTATGTTACACAACCACATCACACATGTATCACAAATTGTTTAATGAATTCACTTCATCAACTGAACTGATTAATTTTGACAAAAAAATGTCAAATGCATATTGTTGTGAATGAAGATTTTTATTGTTGGGAAAGAAAGCCAAATATAACTAACCCCTTCAATTTTTATTATATATTATAAACTCATACAAACGAGTATGTTTTTAATCAAGCAAACAATGAAATTTTATTACATCAAAAACCTAATTATTAAAATAGCGTGAGACTCCAGATAAATTATAAATTTTTTCATAACATCAGTACTATGATGAAAATTAGAAAAATTGATTCTCAAAGTATCAATTCTTTTTCATTTAGGTACCCCTAAGCTAATAGTATGGCAAGTAACTCGTTTGAGCTCTACCGATTCCTCCAGCACCAAAGAACGTAGTGGACCAACATATGAGGACGATATTAAAAATAAAATATTAGCAGCATCTCTCCCTTTTGTACCTGAGCTAGGATGGTCTAAAGAAGCCATAAGCAATGGAGCCGAATGTATCGGTTACCCTGGAATCAGCCACGGAATGTTTACCAGAGGGGGAGCAGATCTAGTACACTATTTTCAAACTAGTTCAAATTCAAAATTAGTAGACATCTTGAAAAAGGTATAAAAATTTCATTTTTTTATAGAACATACTAATTTGCTGGTTTTCAAAAATTTTACACTGTTGATTTCAACTAAATATTTTTTACTTGTGAGAAATGGTGAAAAGTTCATATAGATTTCGATAAAATTTTTTATCAGTCATTAAATATATACTTCTCAAGAATAAGTTTTTCATACGCAAAGGCCATGTCTTCTCTATTAATTTTCTGGTTAATTTTTAATTTTTATTTGTATAATCTTCATAAATAGACGAGATATACACTGCGATCAAAATACGTAGGGCCAGCATGGAGAAATCGGAAACCATGAAAGATATGAAGTCAGTTGAATTAGGAAAAAGTGGCTCATTTTAGAGTTATTTGAATTAGAAATTACTTGAATTTACTAATTAAACGGTTCACATCAGTAAATTTATCGTCAAAGATAACTTATATCAGATGATTCTCTTTTCCGGCCCACGTAAAAAATTTTAATTGGTGGTGATTTCTCAAAGGCGAACCGCCTGATCAAAAATCTGCAAACGCCATCTTGTAGCGCAAGAATTGTGGCAATGAGAAAGTATTTTTATCTTCAACACCTTCTTGAAAAATATCAAAAAGATATTGTGACGAATTTAGGTTCTTCACAGTTTTTCGATTTTTCCATGCGGGCCCTCCTTATCTTGGCCATAGTATGAATTTTTGATAAAAGCTGGAATAGTGAATGAAAAGGAAATGGTAAATGATAGATTTGTATAACATTTTCTTCTCTTGTGGGTTTTTTGTCTTCGCATCCTTAGAAAGGTGAAGCACTTAAATAGTAATTTGACAGTTAGCTATTTATACTTGAAATAGAATAGACTCCGAAACATATTATTATATGACATCACATTCAACTATAATTGATAAATAAAGAAAACATCTTAAAAATTAAAGTTCCAACCTACATATTTTTTATATTAGTATTGATTCAAGACTACTGAAATATCCTTAAAAAGTGTAGAAAATTAAAAAAACATAGCATGCTTAGCAATTACTGAAAAAGCAACAGTGTGCAATATTTTTATAACCTTCATTTTGTATTAAATATTTTTCTAGATTCAGGAAGAATGTAAAGAAAATCGTATACTACCAGGAGAGTTTGCAGAGAAAGCCATTCAGGCCCGCTTGAAAATGATACAGCCCTATATAAACAAATGGCCACAGGCTATAGCAATCATGTCATTGCCACCAAATGTACCAAATTCTTTAGCAACACTCTTGACCATGGTAGATGACATTTGTTATTATGCTGGTGATAGATCAGTTGACGTAAGTTCTCAAAATACATAGTTATAATTTTCAGCATTCCATATTTTCTATAAATTCGATTTTTCGTTGTATTGAGAATCAAGATTGACATGAAAATAGAAATGTAATAAATAGACATCGGATTACATACATATACACTATCAAAATGAAATATGAATGCAAATATATGCTAAAAAATGGCGAAATATGCACAATAAAAAAACCATTTACGTTAATTTTACATTATATTTATATGTTATACATATAATTATATTACTTACATATATTTAAATATAAATTATTATCATCATATAATAAACTATAAATTATACCCAAGCAATATACTTATTTATTATAATTCTTGTAACATATTTTTCCAGGTTTTCTGCAGCAAACTTGTAACGTTTGTCACTTATATTAATTTATAGGCTAAAAATGACCTTTCGACGTTAACTGACGTTACCGGAGAGAACTTGAAATTTGGCGCGATTTCTGCAGAGACCTCTTCAGGCAGGGTTTGTCCGATGCCGTTGATAAATGCGGCAATCTTCTTTATTCTTTCAAGCAGGCCCGCCGTAAGCGGGCGTGCACTGCACGCGGACGGCACGACCAAGGGGGCGGCAAATCGAGCGACCCATCACGTAATTATCAAAGTCATTGTCCTATTAAATAGCCACCCCACCTACAGCTCAAGGAACGTCATCGCATGGAATATAACCCTACCGGCGCATCACGCCATCTATGGCATCCATTAATACTAAGATGCAATACCAAACGTCGCCGTCCGCTCCCGCTTGGAGGCGCCCCAAATTCGATGCAAGTATCCATAGTCATAATCTATGAAAGGCAGGACTGGCTAAGTTAGGGGAACCCCTTCTGAGCTTGTTTCTCAGTTGGTAAGTTTAGTAGGTACTTGTTTGTATTCGCATAGCGGATAAACAATAAAGAACGCACATTATGTTGCAATTAAGTCAATAGTTCTTCTGAGATGGGCCTAGGAATAATAATTGATATTTAAATTTCGTTAGTGTTATTATAATCAAATGTATCATCTGGCAGTGCAAAACAGAAGTTCAAAGAAATCGTAAGTACTCACTACGTTTCCATACACAAGCCTGCCTAAAACAACTCAACTGCATAACAACTATACCAGAATCAAATTATATCAATGATAAACATCACCTAAAGATATTGATATGATTTGATTCTGGTATATATCTGGTAGACTTATTATTGTGCCAACTCAGCATATGGAGTCGTAGGGCGGCATAATCGGTATTGCACGTGAGCGATCAAACAGCTAGCGGGGGGCCTGCCTTCAATTTGTCAAGAACCTTTTGCGGTAGTGAACTCGGAAGGGCGTTACTATGTTGAATCTTCATTTCTAATATTTACAAAGACTTGCACAGGGTGTAGTCTTTTCGTTCTGTTCAATGGAGCATGAAAGGTACACAGATATGTGTGACAGATGTCACACCAATTGTACCTTGTGCTTGTTTGATTTGATCTTTTTTAGATCTAGAATTCTAGAACAGCCTTATAGTACGTTTAGGGGGAAGTTCTTAGATCATCTATTCCCATAAAAGTCTAATTTGAGCTTTATGAAATGTTCAAACTGGTGGAGACTGATACAACTTTTTAGTTAAAATAGTTTTTCAAACTTCTGAGAAGCTATCTTCGCTGTTTTAGCAACGTGGCTGTAACAAGGATTGTGTGCGCTGACACTGGATTTTCTTATAATTCATCTGGTTATTGTCACCCAAGCTAAAAGTACCTCAAGGTTTTGAGTTATAACATTTCTTGTCAAAAAATTATCAGTTTCTGAAGGGCTTTATTTGTTCTTTTTTTTCTGGGTAGTTCAACTGGTATCTGAGGAGGATAGGAATTGCTGGAGTTTATAAAGCTACAGAACTGTACATGATTCAGGATAAGTCAGATGAATTCCTAAACACATGGACTTTTTTGAACCGTCGTCTAGCAGAAGCTGTGCAGTTACACGACATATTGTGCAAGTCTGAGGTCACTAGTCAATCTGCCAAGGAAACAGTACAATCTGTGTTTATTACAGTAAGTTACTGCTCTGAATGAATGTTACGTATTTCATTTTAAATTTCTCATTACTCGACATTAGAGAAAGTCAATATTATCATTAGTATCAAATGTTGTTGTCGATCCCTTTTCCATTAAAAACATTTGATATTAGTTGGATAACCAAACCATCACCAATTATTTCAATTGAATCTGTTTTTTTTCAGGCTCGAAATATTCTTGGGCTCAACTGGAATAGGTAGTATTATATTTTCACTTCACCAAGAAAACTGTGACGTATTAATAGATATCTCGTATTCATATGTACGATTATTGAATATAGTGTACAATATACCTGAGAAAAAATAGACAAAAGAAATATATCTTTTTTTATTCAAAATCATTTTATCACAAATCTATATATATTCGTAACAAGTGGAATAACGTTACATTTCTACTAGGTTTATTTTCTATATATTTTCTTAGCGACATAATCTGTAATATTTACATAACTGTTTATTATTAAGATTTTTCAACTATGTTTTTTTCAACACCATAATATGTTTTAATATTTCATAGCAGTGGAGTTGAAAGAAAATCTATGAAGGATTCCTCATTTGTGTCATTTGTGTGGTATCAAAATGAGCAGGCCATGAAGGTCATCAAGAATAAAGTCGTATATGGTTGGTTTTTTGAAGGAACATATGCATCAGCCGGTAAAAACTTCAACACGGAAGAGTCCATTAAAGAAATTAAGATATATAATAACCTACTCCTTCACTAAGTAGTTGTACAAATGAAAATGATAAGATGGGCGTTTCATTCATTGGACTCATTGAACAATGACTTTTGTTTTTGAGTCTGCTATATCTATTTGAGCTTTTTATTTTAACTAGCTTTCTCAACTTCATATGGGAAAAAATGGTACACATAGCTTATGGATAGTATAATATGCCAGTGCCTGTGGCATTGTCAAATGACATTAGTAACAAAAAAATAACTGATGAGAGTACATTCCTCAAAATTTCTGATAGCACTGCTCAACAGGGAATCTGCACAAGTTGTCAAGCTAAATAAATGTCAAAAAGTACTACCTTTCTAATAACGTTCATTGTAACGGGTGATTTTTTAAGAGGTATAGGATTTGATTTTCAAAAAAACACAAATTTGAAAAAAAATGGTGAAATTTTCATTGGAATCGATAGAACGATCAATATAATTTAATGTTTGAAGATGATTTCATTCAAATGTTGTCCGCGGCTCCGCTTTAGATGGCCCATGCGCAAGGTCCAATTTTGGCACACTCTAACAAATTGACCGGCATTTCACGTATAAATGCTTCAATATTGGCTTCCAGAGCGTCAGTCGTTGCTGGTTCATCCCTGTAGACATGAGCCTTAACATGAACTCACAAGAAATAATCCAAAGGCGTTAAGTCACACGATCTAGGCGGCCAATTGACGGGCCCCCAACGTGAGATAAACTGTTCACCCAAATTTGTTAGTTTTCGAGATATTAATTTTTTTCTGAAATATTTGACTGTTGAAAATGTGAAATTTCACAGAATCATCACACCTTACGCATCAGGTCCATCGAAAATTCGATGGACCTGTTTGAAACACGATTTTCTCAAATAGAAACCATACACTATTCTATTATTTTTGGATACTACGAAAAAAAAGATATCAGAGTCATGAAGAATATCCTATACCCAAAATACACCCCTGGTAGAATATATCTGGTTTTTGGAAATATTTGATGTGCAATAAGATAGGATTTTTAAATATTCCAACCGGGGCGCCAGCCGCTGTTTCTCCATGACCTCAAATTTCCAGTGGGTAAATTTATTAAATTATATTATATACCAGAAAAAAATATGGTTGTAGCTGATACTCTATATCCTTCCTTCATCACAATAGAAGTTGAGGATGACCTAGAAATGGAATATATTAAACATACGCTTTACAATAATATTGTCCCAAAAAAAAAACGTGGTATATGTATTTTCATCACCCTGTATGAATAGTTAGCTATGGTGGCTGCCATAATGAAAATAACTGAAAACTACAAAAATTGTTATAAAACTGAAAGTTTGTTCCTGTTTATTGCAAGTTTTGATCCTACATTTCGTAAATGGATTCTGCATTCAAAACGTTGTAAAATCTGGAGTGGATTCACATATTTACGAAACGAAACAAACCTAAGACAGTTGAAAATTGAAAGTGACAATGAATGAGTGAGAAATATGAACAAAATAGATATTGTATTAGTGGAGCGCCTGGGGGTTTTCACCTCGGATTAGAGTTATAGTGAATGAATTAAATTGCAATGTTTACCCAATTTTTTTTTTTGCACTCCATTGTTTCATTGTTTAAACAAATTATTATGAAAAATTAATGTTTGACCATATATTTTCACTTTAAACAGTATTTTTTTTTATTTGTATGTTAAATGTCACCTGAGTAGACATGTAGGAACATTTTTCAAAGATACCTGTGTATAGAAATAGCAGTAGGGATCTCGAACAGGTCGAAAAACGTGGAGGGGAGAGCGGAGCGA
>WOGR01001763.1:0-18987 GCA_015342045.1 Leptinotarsa lineolata | reverse complement strand
TTCTTCATTCGGGAAAGTCATTTTTTGCCAAAAAAATGTACAATAACAAAATGTCATTGAGAATAACAAATTGAAATTCAAATTTAGAAACATCAAAGTCAAAGCCTATTATGATAAGAATTAATTGTTTTCAATATCTCCAATTTTTCGAAAAAGAATGATAACTTATGATACATCATTCGAAAGATAAAATCTGGTTCTATTCAAAACAGGAAGAATCGAATGTAGCGCCTATGAGAAAAAATAAAAGTTGATGATGGTGGCCGGTAGACGAAACGTCGTATAGCAAATCTGAAAACACCATTATGTAGCAGAGAAAAAGTGGCAATATGGAAGTGCAATTTATTTTCGAATCCTTCGCAAAATAAAGCCAGAAAAAATAAAAATCATTTTCCGAAATTTCTGTTTTTTTCGGATATCTCCGGATATACTTTTAACCATCTTTGGATCTCTCACAGTTTTCGAGAACCCAATGATAAGAATCGAATTTGAAACACCCTGTATCAAGGATAATGAAACTTTCCACCGATTACACATTGGTAAACTATAAACAAAACTGTAAATATGCAACCAAATTAAGTGACCATTAACCATTCTTTTATTATGGACAATTATTCTACAAACATTTTTCTATTGCTTTAAAAAATATGTGATCTCTCAACAAAATTTTATAAAATCAAACTTGACTTGATTTCGGTTTAGTGGTGACATGAATCAATAGATCCTAATTAAGAGTACATACATTCACTAACTGCAATATGTAATTACCAATAATATTACACTGAGAAAAAAAGGTTATATCATATGAGAGAAATACTTACTAAACTCTTAACATACTATGCTCAAGTCTCCTCTAGTGGTGGATCTATTTTAGAACAGGGTACTTTTATTGACAACATTTTTTCAAAAATTATTGCTAGAGTTCCCAACACTAAGTCACCTACCTATACAGTGTGTCACATCAATTTTCCATTGTCAGTTTGAGATGCAGGGATAAAGTCATCAAAAAATGTTTCACATAAAAGTCTTAGATATAAATATTGTATTCGACTTTTCTGAAAGATTCTTTAATATACAGGGTGCCCACTAGGAGCGTGACATGATTAGGTAATTGTAAAGTTTTTGAAGTGTTTCAAAAAATATAAGATTGTATGGGTGTACAGAGTTCAGAAGTTATTCCAAAAGTAAAGTAAAAAAATAATTCTACTTATCCATTCCCATGAAAAATTATTGGAAAAATCTGTTCTGTTATGAAAATGTTTGAAAAATCAAGTTTCTTAGTCATCAAATGATAATTTGACCAAAATTTTTTCTCTGACACTGGGTGAATCAAAACTCAAAAATGGAACATCCTATATTTTATCAAACATTTGATTTACTTGGGTTCAGGTGAGTTATAAATAACAATAAAACTGACAAAACAAATTTCAAACACAATTGTATAAGTTATTCTTATCAAAAAAATTTTTGAATGATGATGGTTTATTGGTGAAATGTAGTATGACTAAGATACTGGAGGTTTGGAAATTTTGACCTAAAAAGGGTTTTACAGGTCAGGCCTTGTGCCTGAAGCTCTGCTATTAGCTAATGAAGTGGGTACAAAGACCACTTTGAAAAATAGTGAACTGGATATTATTCATAACACTCATGATTGAATATATAAAATTATTCATAAATCATCGATTGGTTAAAAAATGAGAGATTAATTAAGAGATTATGGTATTGATAATAACACTATTAAACATATGTAATGTAGAAATTCAATTCTGAAAGTGTTTATTAATATAACAATTTGTCTAGTGGAATGAAATAAAGTTGTTCACCTTTCAATGATATTATCAAAGAGAGAATTTGACCATGTAATGAAACAGAGATGTTGGTGCTAGATAAACTATGTTTCAGTTCAAACTACATTTTGTAAATCAATACATTTATTTTAAAATTGATGAAAAACACTTTGTTGCCTAGAAATTGAAGTGATCTATTTTAAATGAAGTATTATTAATAATATCATCATTTGACTCTTGACAAATTTAAATTAACAATTACATTAAGGTTGATGAAAAACAGCATGGGGCCCAATGTAGAGCCTTGTTGCACACCAAAATTCATGACATTTCTTCTTAACAAATATCTTCTCACCTTAACAATAATAGCAACAGTAAAACATGATTACAGCAAATTATTCAATACCATCAAAATTGAAATTCGAAAATTTGATCATCAACATGCATATCATAATAAATGAAACAAAACTCACTCTTTTTGTTGCAACAACTCTAACTGAAATTCTCTGTTAGTTTGGGCCTGGAGTGCCATTCCCAACTGATGAACGTTTCTGCCTCCTCTCAGGGGCTGAATATTTTCTTTACTAAGATCAAAATCCATTGAATGACTTTCAGCAGCACCGAGCTGTCAAATGCTGAAAGGAAATTCGATCAGTTCATAAAAACACAAAAAAATCGATCACATACATTAACATTAAAACTTAACGAAAATATCGTAAAGCCGATATACTAACATCAACGGGAAATAATAAAAAGATTATTACATGGGTATCCAAACTTTAACCAATTATTGTATGAAATAGAATTAGCGAGTATAACGACAAAAATTGACAGAATTGACAAGTGAAAGCTTGTATTTCTGAAAGGTGTGTTCAGTTTTTTTTGACATGTGCCAAACGGCTTGACCGAAAACACAGAACTATAACTAATAGTTCTATGACCGAAAACGATAAACGATGCGTTACGTTCCGAAGGGCAGTGTGATACCTTACTGCTCACATGACATTCACATGGAATTGACCGATACTTGATGAAAATCCATTACTTATTCAATGAAGTGTTTTTCTTCAAACAACGCCAATACTTGATGAAAATTCATGACTTGGGGCCGGTTTATCAATCGCCAGCTAAGCTAATTTGACTGATAGTTTTGTCTTAGCTCCTACTCAAACTGTTTTTCGTTATCATTGTTACGATCAACTGGTATCTGAGGTCTCAGTGACCATAACAGTCGCTAGAAAGTGATAGTTTTCAATTTAAGTTGACAGTTGTGTTTGCGTATGCGAAAATAGGTTATTTATGTTTGTTGTTGTTGTGTCACAAATGTTATTTGAGAAATACTTTTTCCAAGTAAATAGATAATTTTTATAATTGTATTATAATAGAAGTTTTCTATTCATTAAATGATGAAGATGAGGATATAATGGAGTTCATTGAAGCAGAAAGAAGACCTTATATTGTTAATGAACGTAATGATACTTTCAATGAATTAGATGAGGTGGATTTTGTGAGAAGATTCAGATTGGAGAAAAATATAGTATTATTCATATTAGAACAGATAGATCGAGTACTTGAAACACCAACAGATTGGTAGAATTGGATGTTCTTTTATTGCACATTTTCGTTTTTCATGTGCCCTCGGAACTCAAACTTCCGAAAAATTCCAAATTTCAAAATTGAAAATAGTACTGAAATATAGGTTATATTGTATGAATCACAAACTGTTTGTTGCAATTGTCAATTCTCCAATAGAAACAAGTCCCTGACTGAAAATGTCACTCATGCCAACCTTAGTTAACTGACAGTTATTAAACATTAGCATCCGTCAGGGTGTGATAAACGATTGGATTAGTAACTGCAACATTCACTATTAGCTAAGCTTAGCTTTGACGTAGCGTAGATAACAGAAGCACTCAACTACGTATTGATGAACCGGCCCTTATTCAATAAAGTGTTGCGTAAACAAACTGTTGAAGATTATGGTATTATACCAAATAGGATTAGTTCCATTATGTCTAATGACGTTGTTTGGATTTCTCTTCAAACAACGCCAATGAACATGCGATGGATAAGTTCATTGGTCAATTTGAAACATATTTCATTACCATTAGTTTACCGTGAATGAGATTTGTACATTGTCTGATTTACAATTTTTCTTTTCCGGAAAACTCAACTTGAAAAAGTGTTGTTGAAATTTTGATACTGAAGATTCATTATTATTCAGATAATGATTCGCAGAGGTCACGGATTGAACAGATTCTATGTTTCCTTTTTCAAGTTAGCTGGAACATATATATTCTTATTAATCTTTTCTGGGACTAATCTTGACTTGATTCCCCCACAAAAAATGTTTCTTTTGATTAATATTTGCTTATCATTGGCTGAAGTTCAACCTCCTCCAAAACTACAACCAGAATGGTTTAGCCCTTCTCCCCGAAACAATATTATATAGGTGCGCCTTTGGTCCAGTAATTATATGTACCTTTGAACCATTCTAGTTATTACTACTGAAACCATATATTTTTCATTATGGAAAAAGAGAGGAATAGAGAACGATATTTTGAATTCTCCAGGAAAAGAGTAAAATTACTTAATTATTATTAAAGATGACGTGTTCATTCATTTTAGTCGATACTAATTTAAGGATGATTACAGAGTAATCAGTGAAAAGCGGTTCTTCTTAGTTTTCTGTTCTTGGCCATACGGAATATCATCCAGAACATTTTAGTGCAGTGCTGATCAGTAAAGTACCTACCTAATTTTTGGCAGTGCATTAATGTCCATCCTAAATTGACATAATACAAATTTCTCAACACTTTGACAACAAAAATGCCTTTTATTCAACCATTCTGAATGACATGGAAGTTCCAGAGTATACATTGTAAATTCATAACCGTTTCTAGTATTATGATGATTCAAAGAATAAATCCTGCATACCTGATAGAACAAAGTACCCATTTCAGTCCACGGGATGCCTTGTCAGTAGGGAAAACTCTTTCAATTTCTCGCAATGGGCACAGGTGAGTTATCTGGAATATCTAATCACATACAAGATTGCGCCAACAAACTTACAATGAATGAATAGTTAATAATTTTACAAAATCTAGGAAAATCACGTTGCAACGTGTCAGTTTACAGGCTCGATCGCTATCTGAATCAAATCGAAATCGCTGGGCTAGGACAGTTGCCACTTGATGAAGTAATTTTTAGGTACTTGAGCGGATTTACTGGTTGACGGTTATATATTATTTACAAATGATTCACATACAATAGTGGAATACCCAACATCAATATATCCGTTAAAAATGTTCATTCATACACTTTGAAACTCAGTCTCACCAGTTTATAACAACAAGAAAATTGGCACACCAGAAAGTTCTATAAAGAAGCGAATTCTCCACTAGACTGTGACTAGACGTAATGAATTCTGGTTCTGAAACACTCACATTCTTCAACATTCTCTGCTTATTAATAACACAAAGTGACAGTTTTGGTAATTTTGAGTTTGTGACGCAGCATAAATAGGCTGGAGTGCAAGATTCGAATTCATATTTACGAACAGCTGACAAAAACACGTATTTTCATATATGACGGAATTGGTCCATACTTGATGATAATCCATAACGTATGCAAAAAATACTTTAATGTGAGATTACAAAAACGTTTTCGTAAAACTGTTTAGTGAAAATCTCACAACAAACTGTTTTCTAAGACGTATTTTCAGTTAAATTCTCGACTTCTTTACTAATTTCAAATCTTGGGAGAAACTGTAAATGGACACATTTTCTAATACTCAATCACACTGGTACACTGAGCAAATATTTTTGGACTTACTAATCATTATCTGAATCTATATATCTGTTAAAATATATTACAAAAAAACGACCAATATTTGTGACTATGGTTTCTAATGGCATTAATCAATACTATACTCATCTTGTTTTTGATTAGTTATCTTTGTTTAATTCTGAGTTCATTTAAATTTTAACGTTGTTCCATGATTTTTGGGTAACATCATTTTTTCCTCAGTATTCTGTGAGTTGGTAAAAAATTATATACTGAGAAGGCGGAGCTTTTTAGTTATAAGTTTTCGAGTTCTGTGCCTTAGGTCCATGGTTCGTGTACCAAACCACAAAACAACAAAATTGAATGGTAATGTCTTACTCTTATGTCAAAATTGCCGTCATTTCGTATTTGCTGTTTTATGACGATTTAAGTGGAAAGTTCCAATTTTTTAAACAATTGTTCCGTCTCTATTCATTCAATTATCCTTAAGTACGTCAACATGTGGAAGAAAGGAGATAAGATTCCACCGCAATCGGTTTTTTACTTTTTACACTTAGTGATTCATTCGTATTGTACACAGAACTTTGGGGTGCAATAAGTTTGTAAGAAAATACATCCACAAATACAAGATGACTTTCACCCCAAGAGTATTATCAATCCAGAGTCATGTTGTTTCTGGATACGTCGGAAATAAAAGTGCTGTATTTCCCATGCAGGTGAGATTGATTTGTTTTTGTTTTCATTTTATCAAATCTAGTTGTAGCTTTTAGGATTGGAAGTGGATTTTATCAATTCTGTTCAACTTTCTACCCACACTGGTTATAAATGTGTCAAAGGACAGATACTATCTGAAAAAGATTTGGCAGACTTGGTTGAAGGCTTAGTCGCTAATGATATCGATTTTTATTCTCACTTATTAACGGGCTACATCGGATCAGAATCGTTTTTGAAACAAGTCATTACAGTCATTAAGCATTTGAAGGAAAAAAATCCAGATCTTGTTTATGGTATGTTGGTTTTTCACAAGTCTAGAATTGAAGGAATTTTCAAGTTTGTTTGCTGTTGATACATTTACATAATCCTATATGAAATTCATCTAGTATATAATCTTTGGTAATATCTGAGAAAAAGAAATCAAGGGAAGTGATATAAAATACCTATGCATTATCATTAGTTAAATAGGAATAACAAATTCTACTCACAAATATTTAGAACTCTTGATAAATGATAAATTGATATGAAATAGACAAATAGAAAAAGTTGAAAAGAAATTGATTTCATTAATAGGTGCTATTGAGAAAAGAAAATATAACAAAGTTATAGAAAAAATGCTGTGAAAACACTTCATTGGCAGACTCCAAATGACAATAACCAATATATTTCATGAACTGATATTGAACTTGCCTGCACCTAATTCTTTCTCTTATATATTACTTGACAAATATTTTGAAAAATTTTCTTTTCAATCAGAAAAATCTGTCAGAGAATTTGTAGTTCAAAGTGCAAATAAATATAAATATATTAACTCCTAATATCTCAGGACAATGACAAAATAAAGGAATGTGTAATCATATTATCAATATTCTGATGAATAATTGTTTACAGCTTGTGATCCTGTTATGGGAGACCATGGAAAATTGTATGTTCCTAAGGAACTGGTGCCCATCTACAAAGAAACAGTACTATCACTTGCTAATATCATAACACCAAATTTGTTTGAAACTGAGTTATTGACCGACATGCGTATCACTAAACCTGATGATGTATGGAAAGCTATTGAAATTTTACATAAAAAAGGTTGTCAGACAGTTGTCATTTCATCAGCAGAAATTGGACAAGATAAGGATACTTTATCAGTTTTTGCAAGCACCAAAAAAGGTTGGTATCGTTTCAATAAAAAAACTTTTAATAAAAATCAATTTATTACTTCAACACATTACACTAGAATCTCTTCTCATCTTATCTCAGAAAAGGTGAAAAATATGGTTAATTCTATGATTTTGATAATATAAGTGTTTTCTGGTGTATTATATCCGATTTTACACACATATTTCATTCATTTATTTAGGGACTAAATTTTCGTTATTGAAATCAAAGTTTTGGATTCTCCCTGGTTCTTCTTATTCTTGGGCTCCCCCACACCAGGTTTTCCAGCTGAATAAAAATAACCAAGGAATAGTTGTAAGCCATTACTATTGACAATTCTATTGGAGGCTACAGCCTTGAACAAACTCGAAGGCAGGCTTCAAGTTACAAAATAAAGTGGAAAAATCAATAATGTCCTACCACTGAAGACTATATGAATAGAAGGAAGAGTAATTACATAGAACAGTGGGATAGCAATATCCCTAATGAATTGATTCACTTGTGTTATAAATGTAGGTTCAATTATGCCTTCTGGCAACATTTGAACTACTACTGTTTGACATATGAAATGCAGAATCTGCGTTATTTCAGTATCTTCATGGATTGGATACACTTTCTGATTTCCATTGCATTTTACACCCAGCTAGTCCATCTCAGAGTACCTCAGGTCCATCCAAACCATCTCTTATGCCCTTTTATGTTCTGTGTATCCATTATTGATTGATTAATGTTATGTATTTTTCTCAAAAAGGCCCTTTTAAAAAAGTGATAGACAGAAAATATGTGAAAACAAATATCATTTGATCTCACTGATTATTTGCCCTTTACTGATTTATTAGCTGTGGCTGGCAGGATTTTGGTCTGATGTTTCGTCTGCAACAGCAAGTAATTTGTACACAGCAACAATGAAAGCCTAAAACACCATTATCATTCAATCTATTTGGTTAATTTTTTTACACTGAACTGCATTTTGGAAAATTTTAGCTGTGTATTTTTGACATCAACTCCACAACATTATACAAACATGCAAAAGAGCAACTTTCTCCACTAATATGTGTAGATTTCTCATAATTGAATAATTATTTCCGAAATGAGCTGAATTTGGCACTTCTGCGATTATTTTATATCTCCCAAAACATCAAAATCGGAGAATTAACCTTATACTCTACCTCAACCTCTTTCTGCATTTCACGTTTTCCTCCAAAATGAATCTGAAACAAGAATTTGATTTTAGGTGATTCGACTCAGAAGCTTTCGATGCAATTGAAAAAGTTGCCTATAAACTTCATAGGCACAGGCGATTTGTTTGCAGCGTTGTTTTTGTCTTGGATGCATAAAAGCTCGTATAACTTGAAGGAATCTTTGGAAAAGACTATCGCAACATTACAGGCCGTTCTGAAACGTACATCAGAGGGCCTTCAAGGTAAATATAAACATACAGGTGTTTTAGTTTTACATACTTGCTGGTTCCAGGTCGTGATTTGACCCCAAGGAATATTGAGTTGAAGTTGGTTCAAAGCAAACTTGATATCGAAGAACCAAAAATTATCCAAGAGGCTACCGTTGTGCAATAAATGAGTTTTTATTTCAGTGACGACAAATGTGTGTAATTTTTTTATTGTCAGAGAATTTTAAAATGTCTTCCTCATAATGTACTATTTAAGCAGGCAAAACAGCCATGTTTGCTTAATTCGAATTGTGATGATATCAATAATGAAACAATTGTATATTTATATTTACCTTTTATTAAAATGTAATGTTACAATAAAAATTACGAACTACAAGATTTACAAAAATATTTCCTTTCAAGTGAGAATAAATTAAATAAAATTATATCTAACTTCACAAAATAGGTCAAGAAGCTACCCTGAAAAGTTTAAACATAATTTAACAAGTACATTAAATAGTTGAAATGTATGAAGGTAGCGACTTTCATTCAATGTTAAGCAAAAGAAAACTCCAAGGCTGCATATCGAATTCCACAATATTTCCACCTTGTAATAAAATACTTTGTGATATAACTAACTTAACTAAGTCATATTTGATAATTTGAGCCTTGACTTTATCTCTGAATTAATTTCCCAATTGTAAATTAAATATATACAAGCATTGCCTGTTCGATAAACTTGGCAAATATTTGAAAGGGAAACTAAAAAATTTTCAATGAATTTGCTTAGTTCCTTCTGTACACTCCATTTCTTATCTTGTGTTAGTGTTTGAAGCTTCTCAATTTTAAAACAATTTTTTTAGAACTGTCAAATTTTATTGTAAATAAAACTCGATGGCCATTCAGCTAGTTTGTAGAATCTACAAAAATTAACTGTGGGAGAAAATTATCAATAGAAACTAAAGCACTATTTATATTAGAAGAAAAAAATATGATTGCAATACAACAAAAAAATGGATGTTAAATATGAATGTGAACAAAAAAGACCAATGAAGGAACAACATTGATCTGTGACGATAAGATTACTGCGGCAGGAATAAAGGAAGCCATAAAAAATATCAAGAGACAAAACCCTCGACGAAGAAACATTTCAGTACAGCAAGAAAATACTTGCAAGTATCAGTAACCAATATCTAGATGTTTCCATTAGACCCTAGAATATGGAAAAAGATAATAAATTACAATTTTTACGAAAATCAAAACATTTTCTGGCTACTTCCAAGGGATCATGTGACGGACATTATCCTGAAAAACGGAAAAAGATCTGACTGATGCTTCCTAAATTAGCAAAGTTTGTGATATTGAATCCTTTAATTTTGGTGAGAACATGAATTTTCAATCGGACAACTCAATTCAGATGGAAGCGGCTCCAGGAAAATCGAAATTCATTGGATTGAAAAGAGGGATAATGAAAAATTTTTCACATTCAACTTCGTTATTTGGAAAAGATGTTTATAAGAAAACAGAACCTTATTAGAATATATTGTTTCGCATGTGTTTTGCATACAAAATTTGATTTCATTACCTGTCAGTACCAAAAGAACAAATTCAGAGTTTTGTTGAGCTTCAGGAATTCTAAAAATTTTGTTTTTATTTCTGCCCAGAAGTTGGAAAAATAAATGTTCGACGACAGACTCAATACAACAGTTTAGAATACAGTTTTATATAAAATAAAAACTTATTATTCATTCGCGGTGTGTTTCTCACTGATTATTTTAGTTCTGGGAGCTCAAGTGCAAACATTGATTTCCAAATCATATTTCAAAAGAAAAAAAAACAATTCAAGGCTACTAATTATCAACGCTTCTGGCTTACCATCATGTAAATAATTCAAATTCAAAAGGTACATTTCTGGAGAATTGTTTTTCCAATCACAATCCAACAACTGATATGAAATAATTTGAAACTACTGTAGACTCGGGCTGTCAGTCCCGCTGCTGTTGTTGTCCCCCGAATTGGCTACAGTTGTGAATCCTTTGCCCTTCTTAGCGGATTTGGACAGACCGGCAACTTCTTTCAATAAACCAGATATTCGATTGTTTAAAAAATTCACTTTGTCTTCGTGTTCTTTCTGAATGGACTTGAGTTTGTTTCTGAGTTCGTTTTCTGTTGTGAAGTTATTTGCCTTCAGTTCGGTAATCTGAAACAGAAAATTAGAGTCAGAACTTCCAGAATGTAATAACAAAATTGTTTCCCAATCCCTTTTTGACCGGGTAATTAATTCTGGTATACTTCAAAAACATATGAGGTCCTCAGAACGTCAGAAAATCGCCTTCTAAATCTATTGATCATAAGGGCGAACTTCTATGTTTGTTAGTAAGTGCCTTGGGTAACTACTAACTTCGCCCATTGTGCACTTTATTCATAATAACCTCACTGAACTATCATCAAGCGAGCGCGCTCTGTTCGCCTTTATGGCGAACAGATTCAGTTGTTTGGTATGATTTAATGGCTCTCCATTTCTTTGGCAGTACATTTTCACAACCAGAAGAGCAAACTGCGCTTCTCTGAATGTAGCCATGCATAGTAAAGGACCTATAAAAACGGATTCTTGAAAAAAAAAACGACTTTTTTCGAGTTCGCCCTTCTGGTTCTGAAGTCCTCATATTTTAATCATCAAATTTTGTTCCTTACAAAAGCGGAGCCAAAAAAAATTAGAATAATCAGAATATTCACATACTCAAAAACGATTCTACTCAATAGGAAGACAACAAAAAAAATCAAAATTCTTTATTGCCTATTTCTCTATAGTAAATCTAAGGTCCAATGTACAGAGTATATATACAATATTTACATCTCTCTCACAAACGGGAATAGGTGGGGGACAGGAAAAGGAAGGGATCAGCAGGATGAGACTTCATAATTGAGTCCCAGGACGTTCACAGGGTAAAGCGCCGCCTCATAGACCCACGACAGGCCGATGGAAGGCGCCCCCGCTGGTGTAAGCGAGTGGCTCTCTGCTCAACAGAGCCTCATTCCAGCATTCAGTCTAAGACTTCCCGCTTCCTGCCGAGGCTTACGCGAGATTTATCGAGATGTTGCGATTCCGATACCTCATATCTAAGTTTACTGAGTTACTGTTACAGGATTATCACTAGCCCCCTGGAAAAAATTCATGAAAAAACCAGGTAAGAATAATTCTGATGTCATGAGAGTACGTGAATTATCTCATCCAGTTTCCATAGACTAAGCGCGATCGCATTTGCGCCGTTCATGGAAGATACCTAGCATTTTATAAATCAGCCCGTGTTTACGGGGCTGATTATGATAACTCCTAAGTGCCGTGACGTTCCTCGTCAGCGAGCTTTTCGGGAGAAAGAACTTGAAGAATTTATTAGACAGCCTCCTGATATGTTCAGTGACCGTCTCAACTTCTGCTAAATCTAACAGATCATTCAATGAAATGTATCTGCCACTGTTCGTGCAAATACGGATCACCTTATTCTGCATCGTCTCGAGTCTCCGCAGAGGAGTCCTCTTGGAGCTGCAGAATACGGGACAAGCGTACAACATACCTGGTCTAATAACTTATTTGTAATTAAGCAACTTGTTGTCAACACTAAGCTTCGAGTTCCGTGCAATGAGCGGGTATGTGCGTTTAACCACCGCACCCGATCGTTGGATCGCCAAGCTCAAATGTTCCTGAAAATTCAGGCGCCTATCTAGTATCCAGGTTAACTCCCACTGTAACTGCTGAGTGGAATGTAACTGCTCGTCGACGCAGTTACATTCCACTCGCAACTTTCCAAAGATCTTCACGTTAGTAAATTTCTTCAAGAAGTTGATGAGTTCTGTTTTGTTAGGGTTAACCTCGATTTTATTTCACTCGAAGTATAGCACGACCAACCTGTCAAGGTGGATCTGAAGCTGTTGCTTCGCCACCTCGCTCGAGAATGAATGTGTATATATCGCAATGTCATCTGCATACATACCCATATTCGTCCTCGGAAACATCGGAAAGTCGTGAGTGTACAGGGAGTATAAGTGCGGTAACAGGCAGGACCCCTGCGGGACACCTGCTTCAATTAGATGTGGTTTGGTCTACTTTCACGCGAATAGTTTGGTTGCTCAGGTAAGATTGAAGAATCCTCATCACAAATGAGGGCATTCCTGCCGACCACGTCTTGGCGACAAATCCCTCTATCCAAACTCTATCGGAAGCTTTCTGGGTGTTCAACAGGACCATAACTGTATTTTTTCCTGGTTGAAGGATTCGTTCATCCCGTGAACAACCTGAATCCATTGGGAAGTCGTATTCCGACCTCTCCGGAACCCGAATTGCTCCTCGGGGATGAGTTTCATCCTATCTTCCAGGCGAAAAAGTCTACTCAAGAGAATCTTATCAATGACCTTTGCTACCGCACTGAGCAGTGAGATTGGGCGATAGCAATCGATAGCTATTGAATCAGGTGATGGAAAATAAAATTGAAATTTTGAGTGGAAATTTCAAGTTCAGAAATGAAATTCTGAGTTTTAAAGGTTGAAATTTCGAGTTTGAGCTCTAGATAATTTCAGATCGATATGAATACTATCAGGTAATGTTAGGTGATCAGGCGAGGTTATGGAAAATTACATTCAAATTTTGAGTTCGAATCGAAATTTCGAATACAAATTCAGAATTCCGAGTTTTGAGAGTTGGAATCCAGAATTTGAATTGAATTGAGAAGCCTCATAGCAAAGTTTATACATATCAAGAAATTTCTTAAAATGAGATGCTTGAGAATTTTATGCTTCGCACTGGTGGAATCACAATTGAGGTACGGAATGATAGCTTGGGAAGGTGCCTACAATAATCAAATGAACGGACTCGATGTACTCCAGAAATGGATACTGAGGATAATATACTCGAAATATCGATTATATTCCAGTGATGGAACTTATCAACTAGCAAAAGTTTTAGATACTAAACAATTATTTCTGAACGTCTTGATACTGAAGCAGAAAAAAAGTATCTAAAAATCACTATGTGCACACATATAATAATTGAAAAGGAGATAACCTCCTAGCAGTGCCTTTCGTCTTTAAAAACAATATCTCAACCTTCATCATATTTCCTCAAACCCAGAGTATACAATGCAGTTCCCAGTGAACTAAAAAAAGTCAACTCGCTAAGCCTATTCAAGAAAGAACTGAAAAATTGGATTTCAATATTTCCTAGATCATTTACCCATCAACTGATCGATATAAAGAATAATTTTTGAAACAATAGAATAGGACCCAGAAACGTTCTTCAGAGGTCTTGGTTTTCATTGTAGACTGAGGTTTCTTCAATGAAAAAGTATCGATACTATATCTTGTGCATGCAAACGTTAATTGTTCTTTTCATCAACACAACCCTCTGTATTTTTATCATTATTTTTCTCCATTGTTTCACGAAGAGCATATGTTTTTGTGGATTATCACTCATATTTTTCAATTTATATTTCATTTCATGATATGATACTATTTAAATTATGTACAAAAAATGTCACCAAAAAACATCAACCTAACAAAAACATGTGATATATAATTAACTCTGTCATTTGTTCAAGTGAATGAATATATTATTATCATTATTATTATTCATCAATTCATTCATTCAATGAAATATAAGAAAACATCTTTGAAGGGGTTGAATTTTTGGAAGTGGTTGATTTTTGGAAAAGAAAGTTTTCGGCTTTCTACTACTCCATCTTGATGAAAAAAAATCTGTTGGCTGGAATTCAATCAAATAAGCGGATGAATGTTATTTACAGCTGTCATCGATGGATGGGTGGATTCAACCTATTCCGTGACAAAAAACTCGTAATTTTATGAAAGAATTGAGTGTTTTTTTCCATAATGTTATCCATATTTGCTACCAAAGAGCCGATGAGGCAAGTGTCTGCAGCGAAACTTTGGATGTCTAGCAGTGAGAATGACAATGTTCCACGTAAATGAAATTTTACTTCTTCCATTGATTATATTGTGTAGATACCCTGTGAATGATATTTTGTTCGATTATTTACGAATGTTTGGAATACAAACGGAATAGAGAAATGTATTTTTTATATAATACAGCGTTCATATGAAATTATTTGTTTCGAAAGTATTTGTCTTCCGTGTAGTTCAATGTTTATTTGAAAATACCTGTTTCGAATGGTCTTTTTCTTTCAGTTTGTGTCTGAAAGTTACTTCTTCGCATGATCTACACATCTTTGTAGAGACTTGATTTTTTTTTAATTGATTGCTTTCTACCTTTCTTTGGAAGATTCCCACATTTGTTTTTCTGTCAAGATGGAGTAGTAGAAAGCTAAAACTTTCTTTTCCAAAAATAAGAAAATATGTCTTCTCCTATTGAATAACTACCGAAATCAGTGCAAACGCAATAAAAATATTTGTAAAATTGTCAATTTGTAGAATTCTGTTTCCATTTCACAATTAATTTGAGATTTTTATCTGATATTTGTCAGTATGCGGAGCTTCATGAAATACATTACCATATAGGTTATTTTTGAGATTTTTATGAACTCAATCAGGAATTTGTGCTCATATGTCATATCGGAAAATCTCACATTCTCCATAAAATGAATTGCTAATCAAAGAAAAGCGCATTGAATCTCTCTACTTTATAATATAGCTCCTACCGCATCAACATTTTCTTTCATTCAGGATATTTTCCACCCATTATTAGATTATGTAAATGGAGCGATCTATTTAATCTAACCTAACCTATTTAGTTTGTTCAAAACAAAATGAATGTTTTATACGCCGACGGATTCTGTGGGGACAAACAAGAATACAACTTTTGACTAATGGCCGAAACTTTGCTAACTCCGTTTCATGTTGTGGTCTGGGCGGAATGTCGCTGTTAACCTTTTGATGGGTGGTTTTCGGGGTAGAATGTTTTTCCATATTCATACGTTATTGAAGGTGAACAGGTCCGTAGCAAGATTCTTCGATGCCCTTAGCGAGTTCGAAAAATCTGCTCCCTCTAACAAACTAGAATATTAAGCAATAGGTTGAGATGGTCGGGGCAGCACCCTTGCTGGGAGTACACCTCACCGCCCTCTAACTACGGCCCTGGATGTGATGCGTGACTTTACACTTGAGGTGAGAATGATTACACTTGCGTCCTCAATACCTGATGCAATGAAACGCGTAATTTTGAATGACATCATTTCCTCCTACCAATGAGGTATGTAATTTTGAAACCAGGTAGTCACAAAACACTGTGATGAAAGTTTGAAAAGGTATTTCACATTTCGAATACTTTACCAAATTCTGTTATTTTCAATTATCTTTTAAGCAATTCTACGTACAGAAACGTTGCATTTTCATTAAACTCAACATAGCTATACTTTGACCTAATTGTGTATTACTGCAATCTCTCCAGTAAATTGAACTGTTTACAGTTCAAATATACAGTATGATCCATTTTTAATGGAAACACCTCCCTAAAATTTGAAGTTGTCAACCGATTTTAATAATTTTTGTTTTAAAATATCAAGTTCTAAAGGGTCTACCGTGGGAGAAAATTTAAAATGTTTATTGAAGTTTCAGGGCATACTACGATATTTTTTCTTAGTCGAAAATCGAGATTTTTTATTAGTGATTTTTTTATTGGAAAAATCACTACGCCACTGGATTTAGAGTGCCTCTAAACAGCTGTGACCAGAATTTTATGGAAAAATATTCATTATTGCATTCTCGAACGACCTGTCGCAGGTCTTCTAGACTTGTAGAATTTATTCAATTAGTAGTGAACATTTCGAAATGGACGACACTGTTAGTTATTTCTTCACTGGTAGTTTTTGTTGAATCTAGTTGTCGCAGAACAAAAAGTAGATAGTTGGCCACTGTCACTTCTTCACGAATTATCATTCAGTCATCCTTGTTCACTGTGTTCCAACATGGTTTATTCTACTGAAGGAAAAAAAATTAATTGTTGCAACCTATAATCTAAATATTGAATGTGCTTAAGCTGCAGCAAGAAATCATAATACGAATCATCCAGACCACAACGTGAGCCATCAATACGTTAAACAGATAATGGATAAGTTTCAAACTTCAGGTTCTGTTCGACAATTCATCAGACAAGTAGCTAGAGCTTCTGGTGTATCAGCTACTAGTGTTTTTCGGATTTTGAAAGGCTACAAATTCCATCCTTTCAAATAAGGCTAGTTCAGGAATTGAACGAAGATGATTCTGATAGTAGACTTTAGTTTTGTGAGTTGTTGAACGAGAAATTCACCAACAACCCAAGCCTATCATACAATTAATGTTTCTAGACGAAAGTTCTTTCATGTTGAATGGTGAAGTGAATAGACATAATTGTCGTTACTGGAGGGAAGTGAATCTCCATTTGGTGATGAAAACACATTCACAAACTCCACAAAAATTGCGGCATTCTTGGTTATCATATTGTTGGACCATTTTTCATTGAAGGTAATCTCAGTGAAGATACATAGTATATATAATATCACCGTTGCTTCGTTCGACGAACATTCCGTTTATGTAAATATTGAATGAGACAGGGCCTAGAACTGTTCCCTGAGGGATACCATACTCTATCTTGTTCCTCTCACTGAGTACATCATCTATTCTCATAGACTGGTTTCTATCATTCAGATAACTTTTGAAAAGATTCGAGGTATTGCTTCTTATGCCAATATCTTTCAGAGTCTGAAGAAGTAGATCATGACTAACAGTATCGAAGGCTTTGTTCAAATCAACTAATATGCATAAACACGGCTCTCCCTTTCCCAAGGCTGATGATATTTTTGATGTAAGTGCAATTAATGGATCTTCAGTAGAAACATTTTTTTTGAATACAAATTGATGATCAGAGAGAATTTTATATTTGTTTGAATGTGAGAATAGTTTTTTATTCACAACTTTCCTCATGAGTTTTGTTAAGTTTGTTATGAGCGATATTGGTCTGTAGTTTGTTACTGGATTGTCCTTTCCCTTTTTGTGAAGGTACCACCACTGTTTTCTCCATAATTCCACAAGTATTACAAGTTTTACATATGGAAAAGGACGTCATGGAGATTTCTTGTTGTTTTTAGATTTTCAACGCTATAATTTCCTCATACAATAATTATGACATTCATTCTGAAAATTATCAAAAAGTACCTCATAGTGGATAAAAAAGTGAAAGGCTCCTCTATTCAAATTATTGACAAAATATTCGTATTCAATTCCTTCAAAACATCATCATTATTTGGTTGAAGAAAGGCACCTATTCAACTGGATTTGGTACGTTCAACTCATTATCCAAAGCTACGGAGTAATATTCATCACTCATCTGAATTGAGTGATACACGGCATTTCAGAATTTCCATTTACAATTCATCTGTATTCAGATAGGACTTCCGTTGGAAAAAAATTCCATTAGTATACAACCACGCAAATTCTTTCAAGATGAAAATTGAAATTTTTTCGTTCCTTTCAAAAAGAGCACTAACAAAACCTATTACACAGATTCGTTATCTGAGTTTTGTTGTATAACGTTTTGGATTGTCTGTTTAGCGACTTTTCACTCTCGGCATATGGATCTTCATTTGGCGTTGAATGGGGAAATTTTGAGTTCAAATGTCATAAGAATCTGAACAAGTGGAATTCGCAATGAAGTTTATCACATCTGAAAAGTTGAAGTATGTTTTTATGGCTGAAAAACTTGATAGTATTTTGGAATAGACCCCGAAAATACGATGTAACGAAAACGTCATACGCCTTCGTTTATATTTGGGTTTCTTTCAGAGAGCTGTTTTTATGAATTCCTCTGTTTAACAGGCCTTAATTAGCTTCACTTGTATGTTTGTTATCAAGAATCGGTGACAATACAGTAATTTCATGCGTTTCTCTCATCATTTCACGAATCCAAAATCACCAAAATATGCACTTTGAACGTTCACCAAAATATAACTCAAATAATTCCAGATGTTGGAATATTTAGAAATGAATTGAAAACTTTTTTATGAAAGAAGTCCAAATCCAAATCATTTATTTCTTTAAAATGACGAAAAATATATAGGAAATAGTCATTATACATAGAAAGACAGAACAAAATATATATATATATATATATATATATAATATATAATATATATAATAATATATATATATTTCATTATTAAT
>WOGR01001762.1:0-18989 GCA_015342045.1 Leptinotarsa lineolata | reverse complement strand
TCGGTATATTCCAGCTCCCGTTCCCTGTTTGGTTTTTGACCCATCTGTATATCAGGTGTTCTTTCCCAACATGTTCTCGGGATGACTAATGGTCGTCCACTCTTAACGGCTTATGATTTCGGTCGTGAAGTTAGTGTTAAAGGTGTAACTTCGGTGTCATATCGTCCGTACATATATTTAATATGTGCTCCTCCACTAGTTTCGAAATTTCTGTTATGTCCGATCCTTTATAGCTCGGTGAATTTTCCAGTCTGAATTGGCTCATCCTACCCTCCCCCATTTTCACGAAGTGTGAAGGAGGTAGGTTCAGGAGTGTCTCCAATGCAGCTGTTGGGGTAGTTCTCATTGTTCCCGTTATTCCCAAACACAATTATCTTTACACACTGCCTAATTTGTTAATAGCGGTCGACTGCTTCATCTTTGGCCACCAGACCAGAGATGCGTATGATATCATGGGTTTAACCACCATTGAGTATAGCCAATATACCATGTTTGGTTTTAACCCCCATGTTTTTCCGTAGGTGCGTCTGGTCAGCATTAGTGCTACCTCCGCTTTTCTTTTTATCCTATCCAAGTGTTTGTTCCAGGTCAGTTTGTATTTCTTCACCTCGAAGTTTTAGAGGTCCAAGACCCTCCGTTTTAGTACTCTTGATGAATGCTACTATAGTCGATTTAGATGGGCTTATGTTGAGCCCTTCTTCCTCGGTCCATCTTGTTATAATGTTCAGGGCCTGCTGCATGCATCCCTTTACTACATTATTGTATTCACCCTCGACAAAGATGACTAAGTCGTCTGCATAGCCCAGTGCTTTGTACCCATGGTGGTCTAGGAGACACAGTAACTCGTCCATTACAAGGTTCCACAACAGAGGGGACAAAACCCCCCCTGAGGACAGGCTCTTGCTACCCGTGCTACTGCTGTTTTCCTCATAATGGTTGTATATACCAGTCTTCCCCTAAGCATGCAGCATGTCGGAAATAACTACTTCCGATTTTGAATATTGAAAAATTACATAAAAATCATTTATCTTTTCAATTTTATGCACTGAATACTCGTAAGGAAATTGAAACAGAATCCCAAAATTAAATTATGATCAGGGAGTCGTAATTGCAATACGAAATGTGTTACATTGTACACCCTGTATAAAATGAAAAAATTAACAATTCTATTTTTAGTCATTATTTCTTTGTCATTGCAATTTTTGTAGGTGTTGTCTTTCAAATGCAAGCAAATAACAAGTTTCCACCCCTCTTCATTGTACATAAACAACGAAGCTGAGGAAGGAAAATGGTGAGGGGGCGGTGTTCTTCGGGGCGATGGTCTCTTCAAGTCACATAATCAACGTAGGCCTCTCGTAGAAGATGAACAATGTCTTGAGAGAATTGTATTAGAATATAGTGAAGTAAATTTATCAAAGAGACGTGCCTTGCTTGGCAAAGTAAGTATAAACGACATTAAGAAGTTGCCAATTAGTTGAGTGTGTTGCCGCCAGGAACGCTGGGGAGTTTCATTTGCATATCTAATATCGCACTGTTATATAATATAAATGAATCACGCTACAAGGCGATGACATGAACCAGAACAGAATTTCAGGTTCTTTGAAGTAGTTCACAATCTTGGTCTGAAATACTAATGATATATTCTTCAATTTGTGTTATTTTATATCAGGTTACACTGTCACATAAAATTCATTTCAGGTATCTACTCTTTCTATTCTTGACAATCGATTAGACGGACAAATAAGTCATTCTTTTTTCTTTTTGGTTCTTGAACCAGTAAGTGAAGGAGCCTCAAATATTAATGTTAGAAATAATTGACATATTGTATGTTTCAAGTTTTAGGCGATGCAACGATGCAAAAAATGTTTGAAATCCAAGTTATGTAGATATTATAAGTGAATTTTCAGATCATCATCCAACCGAATATGATAGTAAAAAATGTAAAGATTGAAGAGATATTTCTGAAAAATATTTTATATTGGAATTTTCAAAAACTGGATCAATTTTCTGTAAGTTATTGGTTCGTGAGCGATAATTGACAGTTATGTACCTGTTACAGAGATATAATTGGTTTCCTTTCATATTCAAGAAACAGACCATCAGGATCAATAAAAAAACGGATCATTTATAGGTATCTGTTCCAGATACAATTTGAAAGATTCTTACTGAATAAATTATTTTAACTATGGATATTGAATTATGAGAAATCACTTTCATTTCTTGATTTGTTCATGAAAAATTCATATAGAACTATTAAATGTATAGTATTTGTCGTTTATGTCTATTTCTTCTCAATTTGATAGAATGGGTGTACGCATAGTGTAATCATAGTAATAATTGTTTGATTATTGATATCTAGTTGAGCATAAACATTTATTAATTTATATATTCATTTTGCTTTTACTACTACTAATATATTTTGTTTTCTGAACTCATACATAAGTAACATTTGTTGCTTACGTGGGTTATTGAAAACATTAACACAATGACGTTTTCGTTTCGACTTTTGATTACCAAAAATTGTAATCAGTAATTTCAATAAAATCTGTACAAAATGTACATGCCGTATACAGTAACATTGCCATATTGATGAAAACTAAGATTACAATCATTTACAATTATTATAAAAGTAACTGTTAATGCCAAATAGAAAAATACATATCTACTGTGCGTCTTCGTCTCTAATATTCATTAGGAAAAAAATCCACGGCTATACATACACTCTGTTCAACCAACTCTAGTAAATGAAAAATGTCATGTATATATAAAATAGACTTCAAATTACGGTTTTCATACTATTTCAACTCAACTAAAATGAATAATTTTTATTTCATCTGGATCTATAAATATTGTTACAGTTTAACTTTTCACTAAAATCGGTACTATTATTTTGAACTGCAAAATAATCTTCGTGATTTAATGAATCTTTTGAATCATATGAAGTCAGAATGAAATGAAATATTATGCGATATATGTTCGTTAGGCGTTATTATAGTACTCGTTTATATGTCGTGCATCTCTATGCTAGCTTGGCTGAATGCGTCATTGGACAACGTTTATGCCTCTTCTTTGAACTTTCTCTTGAACCAGTGTTCCTCACTGTGGACATCAGCTAGGCACCACTTGATGTTATGTTTCTACGTCTGAATATGCTCTGCTATTTCTGATTTGCTTGTTTCTTCGTGCTGTGTGTTTCTCTTGTACACCGACATAAGATTTGCCGCACTCACAGGGTATCCGGTGAATGAAATTTTTGGAATCGCAGTCCGCGTCTTGTGGCCTGGTTTTAATAAAGCTGCTATGGGCGGTATTTCTGGATCTAAAGCAGGTTCTGATGTTATACTTGGACCCAATTCTTCTTAACCTTTCCGACAACCCTCTGATATAGGAAAAGACAAGCACTGGTTATGACGGCTTCTCCTTCTTGTAAGGCTCTTGCTGTCTTCCAGCTACAGTTTTCTCCAGCATCACTTTGGAGTAACCATTACGTTGAAGATCTTTTTTTGATGATGCCTAGTTCCTTATCGAGACCTTGATTCGTATTACAGAGCCCGAAAGCAAGATTCATTAGAATCCTTAATAATCCCTCTTTTGGTGGATTGATGGTGATTCGATTCGTGATTCAGATACTTTCCCATGTGAGTGGGTATGATTTGAAGTGCTTCTTCGACAGGAACATTTGTGTAAAGGCTTTCCACGTTGAAACTGAATAATTATTATTCTTGCTCCGTGACTTCGATTGCCTCTAGTAAAATTCACCATAAAACATTGTCAACCACTTTCAAACGAAGGTATATCAAGGTCGTACTGGCTAACAGACCACTGCAACGAGTCCAATATGCGTACTGGTCAGGTATGTTAACAGAAAAGGCTTTAAATCAGGACAAAAAAAATTGGAATATGTTTATAAAAACTTTATTGTCATATTACATGAATTACCATTCATATGTAGACCATATTGGCTATGCCATATAGGCTTCGCAGATGAATTAGTCGTGGTCCAGGACAAATATAATAATATAGTGAGGAGATCCAAGTAGCAGGGGCTGAGTATCATAATAAAATACATCGAGAAAAAAGGACTTAACATGATTATAACGAAATCGACCATAATATCATTCACCATCATGACTGAGAAATTACCACCTATGAAACTACGAGGTGAAGAAATACGTCTAGCGTGGAAGGTTGGAATATCTTGAAATTATAGTAGATCCCAAGCTAATCTGGAATCAACATAGAGAGAGAAAGGAATACAGAAGAAAAACTGCTGCTGGCTAAAATCACAGAGAGAATACTATTTCTGTTAGAGATGGATCAACTATATCTAGGCTCTGAACTGGCTGTGAGGTAGGTAGGATGGCTGAGTTCCATGTAAGTGAATTTTTTTCATCTTTCATTCAGTATATCGTGTAGAAATCTTGTGAATGATATCTGATTCAAATCTAAAACGAACGTTTGGAATACAAATTGAGTAGAATTGAGTAGAAAAAAGTGTTTTTTGTATAATTCAGTGTTTATATGAAAGTATTTGTTTCGAAAGAATTTTTTCTTTCGTGTAATTCAATGTTCATATGAAAGTAGCTTTTCCAGAAGGCCTTTTTCTTCCATTTTGTGTCTGAAAGTTACATCTTTGAATGAACTACACATCTACGTTTAGAGTTACTTCTTTTAAAAATGATTGCTTCCTTCCTTTCTTTGGAAGATTTCCACATGGAGTAGTAGAAAGCCAAAAACTTTTTTTTCCAAAAAAATAGTATAAAATATAGTAAAAAAAATTGTTCAAAGTACCTACAGGATATTTATAATAAATATAATCGGTAAGGGTTAGTAATATGAGTCATCAATTACTAATTAGAATATGAGTAATCATTGGAATGTTATAATTATTTTTTTATGCTTATGCATAAAGATTTATGCATAAGCATAAAATTTTAAGATACAGTGTAACAATAATTATAACATGGATAATAAAATTTATTGTATACTGATAATAATACCAACAATATTAGTTTACAATAAATTTCATTATCCATGTTATTATTAATGTTACACTGTATCGTAAAATTTAATGAAATGATCGTTGAGGTATTCCCGTATTCCCGTACCTCAGTTTTAAAATCTTTTTTACGCATTTCTTACCGTTGAAACCGCTGATAATACATTGAGAGCTAAAAAAATATGGAATCGAATGACGTATTCATATACATTCAAAAAATATAACTTGGGTTGGCCACACTCGGCTGAATCACCCAGTACGCGAGAAAATAATTTTTAAAGATAGTATTTATCGATATGACTGCAAAAATATTGAGCAGTTCGAAAAATTGTTTCCTCTGATATCAATGGACCGAGGGAATCTTGTTGACTCACCCTGTACATAAGTGTTGCAGTACGTGCTAAGCGTATTCTGTTTGGAAGGCGGTGTGAAACAATCAACTTAATGAGACTTCAAAGAATGTAAAATTCCACGGCCGGAGATATCTTTTGAAAGCTATTTTCTGGGTTTTTTGGCCGTGGTATGCAAGTTTTTATGCCTGACGTTACTATATGAAAAGCGATATAATATATCATATTAGACATATCAGACAATGAAAGTAAAATTCACCTTGAACCATTTTCAACGAATTTCAAACAGACTCAAAATACTTTTTTAATTTATTATGCAAGAACAGGAATTCAAACCGATTTTTATTCTATGAAAACCACATTTCATTCCAAATTACATAATTCCAAGCAGAACTAGAAATAAAGCGAACATTTTACATATCGAGCGGGAGAGAATAATCAAAATTAGCAAACTGTTTCGGCAAATACTAACCTACGAAATGAACTTATGCTAAGCAGTTGTAAACAGACAAAGGCATCGGGTTGGGTACAGTAACTTTTACCAAAAAGGATTACAGAAAGTAAATATGCTAATTCGGTAAAAGTTTCCCCGAACTTCTATTTGTTTATACGATTATGTTGTATTTCATTCCGTGCGCTGCGTCTAACTTATCTTAACAATGCTTTCCGACATGTTTCCCTAGCAGACATTGTACTTATCATCGAGTGCAATCTTGGCTGCGGGGGGCATGTTATGCATCTGGGAATTACAAGGATTTGTAATGATATCCGGCAAACGGAATTAGTTTTGTGGGAGTAGCTGCCCCGCCTATTTTTGTCGAATAATAACGGTTTTCGTACCACACAATCGGCACTAGGTGAGACGATAACAATATTGTTGGGTTCGGGTCACAATATTTATACACTTCGTAGAAAGTAACAACGAAAGGGTTCAGATGCTTTGCTATGTAGGTAAACAAAATTGTTGTCGAGTGGTTCGTGGAAGGTTCTATCACCGTAGGTGTGAATCGTTTGATTTCTGATAAGACTAACACAAGGAACAAGTCCAGATTTATGATTTATTTGTGTGACACCTATAGTATAGTATTTCTACAGATTCAAACTCGATACATCTTTCTCAATAACAAAGTATATACATACCTTTATACAAAAAATTTAATGAAAATGTAGACGTAGAAAGTCAAATTTTTTCCCAAAAACTAATCTCTTCTAAAACATTCCTTTTTTAATTCATTGAAGACTTCTATGGCCGGGATTGGATCAAATAAACTTTAAATACTGGCATCTTGACAGTAGTAGATCTGTTTTTTTTATTCAGTATGCTTTTTCCATTTTCCAATAGTCGAAAATTTTTCGCATTCATCTGATATGGAGGTCTGTGATTTAGCGATTTCAGAGTTTGCTTCATGATAGGTTCAAGGACATATTTTAAATAATGTTCATCAATTTTAGCATCACAATAACTATACAGGGTGTAACTGAGTGAGTGAAAAACATTTAAGGAGGTGATTCCTCATCGAAAAAAAAGATAGGATCTTTCATATAAAGACACTTCATTGGAGCATCCCTTGTTAAGATACAGCCCCTTGAAGGGGGTACATAAAATTTGTATAGCAATTTTTTTCAGGAGCACTGCCAAAGTTACAATATTGAAATTAACCTGACGTTTTGTACTACCAAGAAGACACTTAGCCAGTAATTTATTTGGTTTACCCCATGGTTTTAAGGGGTGGAAAACGCAACCCCTAAAATTTATTTCCAATTTAACTTTTTGTCTTATTATTTGTTTACCCTTTAAAAATTCATTTCCGATAGCCTGTTTCACTATAAACAGTTCGCAGCAAAAATTTATTTTACGAACAACTACAGAGATACATCGTCATAAATGCGAAAATACGAAACTAATCTATCTAGTAGGTCACTATTAGCGATAGTGAGAATTAAATTGGTATGACGCTGTCAGTTTGTGAATTTTCGAAATTGAATTAATACTGTGTGTTGTTGTTCTGTTCTTAATTTGTTACTTTAATAATTCACTTGTTATTAAAATGGCATACACAAATGAGAAAATGGCTGATATGCATTACGTTTACGGTCTGTCGCAGGGGAATGGGTTAGAAGCTTTTAGAAGAAATGCTGAAATGTATCCTCAATGGCAGCATCCTTCACATAGAGTATTTGCTCGACTTCATCAACGATTACGAGATTATGGATCATTCGACAAAAGAACGCAGGATTGTGGTCGCCATCGAGAAGTACGAACACTACAGCTCGAGGAAGCAGTACTTAATTTGATCGAAGAACAACCTACTACCAGTACTAGAAAGATTGCTTTCTAGCTAAATGTTGATCATATGACGGTATTTCGAATTTTAAAGAAACAACTCTCATACCCTTACCATCTGCAACGAGTACAGGCACTGTTACCGCCAGACTTTCCGAACCGTCTCGAATATCGCAATTGGATGCTGGAAATGATTAGAAGAAATTGTGACTTTCTGAAGACGGTAGAATTCACAGACGAATGTAGTTTTTCTTGGGACAAGATTATTAATTTTCATAATCACCACATATGAGCTAATGAATACCCTCACGCTATCGTCGAAACTAACCATCATGGACAGTTTTCTCTTAACGTGTGGCTTGGAGTTATTGGGACTGATTCAATTGGACCTCATTTTCTACTCCCTCGATTAAATGGTGAAGCATTTGTTCAATTTTTAAGAGAAGTGCATCCAGTACTGCTGGGGGAAGTTCCTTTGAGTGTCAGAAGGGATATGTTTTTTATGCATGATGGGGCTTCCGCCCATTTTAGTCAAGTAGCACATCAGCATTTAACTGAAACATATGCAAATCAGTGGATAGGTCGAAGAGGACCACAGAACTGGCCCGCTCCATCCCCGGATCTCAATTCTCTCGATTTTTCTATTCGGGGCCATTTACAGCATTTGGTTTATCGTAATTCTGTTCGCGATGTAGAGGACTTGAAAAACCGCATCATCGATGCGGCAGGGTAATCACAGAGACTCCAGGAGTATTTGAGCGAATACGTAGCTCAATGCGCTGACGTCTAGACGCATGCGTGATGTCTGAAGGTATCGAACATCCACTGTGATTTCTACATGCTGAGTGTTTTGTTATTATTAAATAAGTTTTGTTTATTACCCTTTCATCGTTTAATGCAGGTACTAACTACAAAATAACAATAAATCTGGTTCGCATTTATGACGATGTATCTCTGTAGTTGTTTGTGAAATAATTTTTTGCTGCGAACTGCTTTATTTTGGGCGAAAAACCCAAGAGACATTTTTTGTTTAGAATGAAACAGGCTATCGGAAATAAATTTTTGAATGGTAAACAAATAATAAGACACAAAGTTAAATTGGAAATGAATTTAAGGGGTTGCAATTTCCACCCCTTACAACCAAGGGGTAAACCAAATAAATTACTGGCGAAGTGTCTTTTTGGTATTACAAAACGTCAGGTTAATTTCAATATTGTAATTTTTCAGTTCTTGTGAAAAAAATTGTTATACAAATTTTATGTACCCCCTTCAAGGGGCTGTATCTTAAGATCCTATCTTTTTTCGATGAAGAATCACCTCCTTAAATGTTTTACACTTATTCAGTTACACTCTGTATGTCCACTATATCGACTCCACTTTCTAAACGCGTTTCAATAGCACAATAGTTTTCTCAATTAGACTGGTACTTGACACTAATTGACTATATCGACTTCATATGTGCACCAAAAACAAGAAAGTCTTGATGATTCTGAGCAGTGTTCACTTCGAATTGCTCCCACATCCACAGTATTGGCAAGATTTAGTTCTCAGTGACCACTGGTTATTCACAAGCCTCACAAGTGCTCACAAATTTGGCTCGAATGAAGAGGTTATTGCTGAATCTGAGGCCTATTTTGAGACACCAAAAAAGATAAATCGTCTTACAAAAGTGGTATTGGAATGTTAGAGCGGCTCAGAAATGATTGTGTGACTCTTGATGGAGATTACGTTGATGAATGAAGCTAGTTTTGAACGGAAAATTCTTCAGCTCTTATGTTACATATATGAAAACCACTTCGTTTCAAAATATGCCAGTTTATATTTCATTATCATCGGAGCCAGATTTCAGAGAATGAAAAAAAAATCCCGTTCGTACCCAAGTCTTGCTGTACAGACTGAGAATTTTCGAAATGACAAATTTTTTTCATTCAGAAGGTAGTAAAATTATTCTTCTAATAATTGGTATGTATCATTCATTATCAGAATAATTCCAGTACCTTTTAAAAAAATATTTTGTCGTTTCGGAACTTTTTTCTGTCAGAACTAGTAGATATTGAATCATTTATTCAATTTAACCTGGAATGAAACGCCCCCGCTCTCGCCAAAATATTGAATAATAACAACCAGTTCCTTCACCAAAATATAGCATCGAGTTGCTATGGCGCACAACAAAAGTTTCACTATATCATTTATTCATTCATTATGTATACGAGTACAGGATATGAACAGAATACATGGAAATTAACACTTCATGACAGAGAATATAACAGAATTCACTTCACCAAAAAGTAAATGAAATAATTCTGCTCTCGCCAAAATATTTAATAATGACAACCGGTTCTTTCACCAAAATATTGCGTCTAGTTGCTCTACAAGTTTCACCATATATTCTGTATATTCATTTACTCATTCATTACATATGTGGATAACTTTGTTCCTAAATAGAATATATGGAAATTGACACTTCACCACAGACAACATAACAGAACTCTTTTCACCGAAAAATACATTGAACGACTCCGCTCCCGCCAAAATATTGAATAATAACAACCGGTTCTTCCACCAAAATATTGCATCCAGTTGAGGTTCTACAATAAACGTTTCACCATATATTCTCTATATTCATTCATTTATTTATAACATATGTGCGTAACTTTGTTTTTGATCAGAATACCAGAAAAGTAACACTCCACGAGAGACAACATAACAGAATCCACTTTACCAAAAAATACGAGAAACAGCTTCGCTCTCGTCAAAATATTGAATAATATCAATCGGTTCCTTCACCAAAATATTGCATAGAGTTGATGTGACTACAACAAACGTTTCACCATATATCCTCTATATTCATTCAGTTATTAATCGCATACGCGTGTAACTTTGTTTTGAAACAGAATAGATGAAAAATGACACTTCATGGCAGACAACATAACAAATTTCACTTCACCAAAAAACAACTCCGCTCTCGACAAAATATTGAATAATAACAACCGGTTTTTTCACCAAAATATTGCGTCGAGTTAATGTTGCTCTACGAGAGTATCACCTTATATTTTATATCTTCATTTATTTATTCATTACATATGCTGGTAACTTTGTTTGCAAAAAGTTTGAATACTTGAAAATTAATATTTCACGACAGACAACATAGCAGATTTAACTCCGCCAAAAAATACGTAGAACAGCTCCACTTTCGTCAATAATAACAACCGGTACCTTCACCAAAATATTGCGTCGAGTTGAATTGACTACAAAAAAGTTTCACCATATATTCTCTATATTCATTTATTCATTCATCACATATGCGGGTTACTTTGTTTTCAAACAGAAGACATGAAAATTAACACTTCATGAGAGACAACATAACGATTTCACCAAAAAATATATGAAACAACTCCGCTCTCAACAAAATATTGAATAATAACAACCGCTTTTTTCACCAAAATATTGCGTCGAGTTGATGTGGCATTTATCACATACAACATAACAGAATTCACTTCACCAAAAATGAATTGAACAACTCGCTTTCGCCAAAATATAGAATAATAAGAACCGGTTCTTTCACCAAAATACTGAATCGTGTTGCTGTAGCTACACAACAAAATTTTCACCTTGTATTCGGTATATTCATTTATGCATCACATATGCAGGTAACTTCATTTTTTAAAAAAATACATGAATACTGACACTTCACGACATACGATATAACAGAGTTCATTTCATCAAAACGCATGAAACGCTTCCGCCAAAATTTCGAATTATAATAACCGGCTCCTTCGCCAAAACATTGCATCTATTTGCTGGGGCTACACAACAAAACTTTCATCGTATGTTCTATATATTTATTTAAACAGAATACCTGAAGATCAACACTTCACGACAGACATTATAACAGGAACTATCTCACCAAAACTATATTTACGTAATTATACCACTGACTTCTACACCTAATTTGACAATTCCAGTTTTCCATTTAGGGAAATACAGGTGGATTTTTCGATTTCTTCTACCATGTATTAGCTTATACACATACCTGATATCTTTTTACTCTGTAGACGAATCCGACAAGAACTAAAATAAATTAAACTGAATCATAGATTCCACACTCTGCCCTGATGAAAAGTTATCTATGTTATCCATTTCTAACAACCAGATTTTCCCACTCATCTTTGCTTTGTTCGGAGAAGCAAATTCCACTTTCGAAGAGGTGATACTAAGAATCGTTGCTTTCAGCAAGGGAATAATTAAAATATTGTAAAGTTACCTCCTGAAGTCGAACATTCCATAGTTGAATTCAGAAATCTTGGCAGCCCTTAATATTGACTATTTCGTACAACTGAACTCGATTTGAACAACCAATCAAGAAAAGCATTACACTTTTTCGGACATGTTGGTTCAGGAACAAGAACATATCCCAACAGCCCGTTGCGAAGATTTACAACGAAATTACGTGCAGAGATTAATTTCTCGTAAGTTCCCTGTTCGCTAGGAACTCTTGTTAACAACTTTCTCGTTTCCAAGGATTCTTCTTTTGTTAATTAGGTTCCCTGTTCGTGTTGTTGTTTGATAAGCATCACTCCTTCGCTAACTGCCACCGTTAGTTGGAGAAAATTAAGCGTTTAAAGCAACGGGTTGAATGGGTTTCTATCCTCCTTCCCGATCCGTGAAAATTAAATTGGACGGGATAGCGGGAAAATTTTGATTTTCATTCCCAGATTGTGTTAACAGTAAATATTGATCAAATAGTGACTTCGTAGACGGAACTTTTCCGTGTGGAACTTGGACTTGAGATTGATGAAAATAATAATGAAACATTTGCATTTTCTGTATCCCCTTATATCCCATTTTAGTCATCTAAGTACAGTCAGTATAAGACTCACCTTTGTGAAGTATCTTGAATAAATGTCTGTTGGATACAATTCAATGTGCAGCTTGTTAGTATCCAGGAAAGTAGTTATTTTCTGGCAATCTTTCAGAACATCCAGTATAGATACGTTGAGAGAGATGTATTTTCAAAAATGTATTTCGAAGACCTGAAAAGGTCTGATAATCCTCCATTCATGTCCCTCAGTAGAAAAATATCATGACGTTCAACATATTCCGATGTGTAATTGTGTAGCAAGAGGGCGGAAAATATTGAAAGGAGTCTCTCGGAATCAAATTTATGTTTTGATCAGTCTAAAGAATTCGAAAATTGATTTTTTTTCAATTGTGCTGCGTAGGAAGACTTCAGTCATCTAAAAAGTGAGTTGAGCTTACGTCTTCATCACAAAGACACTTTATAAATAGCCTGTTCATTGACGGAATCAATCAAATCGACCTTTGAACCCATAAAAAATAATCCATAAATACCCTACAAACTCGTACGTAGAAAATACAAAGTTGCCGTCTCATAAATAATATCTGAAATACCACAACCGTTTGTACAACTTCGACAAATGACAGCAGAAATCCTTCTGGAAGACATACATAACCTAATTAAAGTAACAAAATCTGAACTTGGTAAGAAAATACGAAGTGTTAGCGATAAACTGTAATCTCTTTCCTCTGAAATTGAAGGAAAATTCTAAACAATAAATTATCTAAAGGAACAATTCTTTCAGGCCAGTCTCATCTCACCTACACAGTAGATTTATGGACTGACACCTATCAGAAAACAACTACTCCCCTGGCTAATACCACGAAGAGCGTTGGATTATATCCAACAGGTGTCAGTGCAGGATTTTTCACAGAAGTGTATATTATGCAGTTGGCGATACAAGCAAAAGTCCATAAACCTACTGTGTAGGTGAGATGAGACTGGCCTGAACGAATTGTCCATTTAGATAATTTGATTCAAAGCTAGTCTTCAAGTATGCCCACTGACTATAGGATCGAAACAATAAATAAAAGATTAGCAGTATCAGAAACAGAAAACTTCAATTAGAGAAGGCTGAAAAAAAATTAAAGAAAATAACTAAATTTTTTACGGTCCAACAAAGTGTGGAAACGAGACCACAGACAAGCTAATAGTGACCATAAATCTCACCATAGAACAATATCTTCAGATCACTATCAGCCCAACTGAAATTGGCAACATATTTAGATTGGGAAGAAAAATAGTGGGGAAGTCAAGATCAATACTAGTCACATTCTTGTCTAAATTAAGAAAAATTAAGACAGTCAGAAATTGCAGAAAATCACGAGGCTTGAATATATATGTGAACGGAGACTTGCAGAAAGAAAAACTTCAACTTCCCCTTATTATTCGTAGAGAAGCCAGACAACAGAACCATGAAACTTCAATTCGTGGAAATAAATTGGCAATTGATAATAAACTGTATACTCAAGATGAACTGCTAGCAGGCAACCACCTCACTGAAGAATTTGATGACTCTGTTGAGCAAATAGGAAGTGACGGTGAACCGACCACCAAGAAGAGAGATAGAAAAATATCTGGAAGACTCAGAAGGAGAGTCTATTAAAAGAATCAAATCAAGAAGAATCAAAAAATCACCTGGGCAACAATTAGGAAAAATTCGTCAAAATGAAAAAGGAAAATAAAAACCATCAGCAACTATCATACTTTTGAGAAAAAATTGAGATACTACTCACTCAATTCAGATAGACATGAATTACATCATCTATTCCGAAATTAAAACTGAGGATCCACAGATGAAACTACCACAGTGAACTGTTATTTTGGCTCTTTTTGTTTTGTTTTTTCAGTTGTTTTGTGGTTATATCCTACTTATTTATCCTTTACGTTGAGGAATGACGTTTTTTCCACAGACAATCTATGACTTTGTGGAAAAACTGATTCATTTGCTTAAATATGTTATTGAGTGCTAAGGATTAATAATTCATACTTCAAAATAGATACACCAATAATTGTCAAATCTTTCATATTTTAAATTGAGTTATTCATTCACACAAGTAATTTACTATTATTCATTCTTGTATTTTCTACATATTTTGCTAATAAATTATATTCTATTCTATACAGTTAGAAATTACAGAGTAGTGCATCTCTAAAACAACAACAATGGTCTCAGGAAATAGAAAAAATCATGATGTTGAGGATATCATGCACTTTGAATCAGGTAACATAAGAAACGTACATATTCACCTAACTTTTATTCAATACTATACAGAGGTGAATGAATATATTTTCACAAAGAAGTGATCGACAAATCGTATGAAGACGTCATCTGTAGGATCGACAGAAGACTCAATCTGCAAATAAAAGAAACGAATGAGTCACTAGGTATCGACAGTTACAATACATTAACATTATTCACGAAAAACTCTGAAAAACTTTCAAGAACTCACAATTGGAAGAATCAACAACAGAAATCAATTCGCAGTTCATCAGAAACCAACATATACAATAGACACTACTAATAATCACCGCTACCTGGCAGTAGCGGACACTCACTCAACAAAGTGTTGATCACATAAATCAAAGTGAAGGTCAAATAGTGGGGTGATTCCAGAAGTATTCGGCCTGACCTAGAGATGGCGGTAGTTTGAAAAATATCACTGTATAAGAAAGCACACAATCTATAAAGAATAAGTTTTGAATTTGGAGATCCTGCGATTTTAGTATTCGTTTGGCAGCTATTGATAGCGAACGTTTTCAGTGAAAATGGGGGAAATTGGTCATCGTTATGTGTTACAATAATTTTACTCGAAAGGCTTCATCCCAACCCAAAGAGCTGAACTGTATTCTACTCTGAGTGAGTAGACAGTATAATATTGGTTCGCAGAGTTTAAAGGAGGCCAAAGGAGCTGCCAAAACAAGCATGGCAATGACGACCCCAGAAAAAGTGAATAAAAATTTTAAGCGGTACGGGAAGATCGTCGACAGAAATTGTTCGAGCTAGCAGACTCAGTAGGCATTTCAAAAAGTGCGGTACATCATATATTAACTGAAAATTTGGATATGACAAAGCTGAGTGCAAGATAGATGCCGCGTTTGCTCACACTCGAGCAAAAACAGTGTCGTGAAGATGTTTCAATTCAATTCAAAATTCTTGCATCGTTTCATAAATGCATCGAAATGAATGTTAATAATCGTACTTTAGATCTCGTTCTAACAAAAACTGTTTGTATGTATGTAGGGATATGGATCCACTAGTAAACGAAGACAAATATCACCCTTCCATACAACTAGATTCAATAACCTCACATAGTCTTGATCATTTCAATAACTCCTCTCATTCTCGTGACATATCAAAAAATTGAAACTCCAGAGAAGCCAATTTTTCTATGATGTATCAACTTATTGCCAATAAAGATTGGTCTCGTGTTTCAGAACGGATAGGCGTTAACACTGCATGTCATAATTTCAACAATATTCTGTGTAACATTTTCGACGTCACTGTTTCTCCAAAATCTAATCGTATCCGTAGATATACGCCCTGGTTCACATCAGGTATAATGAAAAATGTTCGAAAGAAAGAGCAAGCCCGAAAAACTCATAAAAATATAGTACATTTTTTTATCGGTAACAATTCATTTCGCTGAGAGCGAAGTCAAACTCCAGATGAATGAAGCTTATGATAACTTCATTGATGAGAGTGAAAACAATATACAGAGAAAACTTTCTGGAAACTCATTAAGAATAAAAAATGCAATTCTAGAATTTCCAGCATCATGAAGGATGACAATCACTCCCATTCCAAACCTCAAGAAATCATTGACGCTTTTGCGAACTATTGTGAAAGTGTATACATCATATCGGATATCGACCACATTAATGAGATAAATACCATTGAGGCCACTCAGAAATTGAAAAACAAGTTAGTTATTGGACTGGATCACATACCGAGTTTTCTAGTAAAAAATTGTATCCACCCTTTGCTTCACATCTTCAACCTTTCACTGAAAACATCTACGTTTCCTGAAATATGGGAAACAGCACGTGTTTGTCCTGTCTTGAAGAAAGGAGACGCAACCTTGATAAGAAATTATAGGTCTATTTCTATATCAAGCAATTTCTCGAAACTTTTAGAAATAATTCTATATAGTTTTATCTATAACTCGATCAGAAATATAATATCGGACTATCAGCATGGGTTTGTGGAACGTAAGTCATGTGTGACTATCCAGCGACTATTTATCATCGTTTGGCTTTTCTGGAAGTTCAATTGATCTTTTTACAAGCTATCTCTTTGACAGGAAACAATACGTGGAACATAAAGGTTTTCAGTCCTCTTTGTACACACCTAACTCAGGGGTGCCTCAAGGCTCAAACTTGAGGCCTCTTTCATTTCTGCTTTTCATTGATGACCTGGCAAAAATGATGAACTGCCCTAAACTTCTTTCAGCTGTAGCAATTTATTTTCAACTAATTACACTGTTTTGCATATATTTTCATCAACACCTTTGTTCATTTCCTGTAATTGTGTGAATGCCTGTAGGAAATGGAGTGCTATCTATCTATCTATCTATAACCTTGAATGAAATATGGGCTCATCACTTCACACCCAAGTTAAAAAAACAATAGAAACAGTGGACTCAAAAGAGAAAACCGGCGCCAAAGAAGGCGGAGACCGTTTCGTCTGCAGGCAAGGTTATGACATCGGTTTTTTGGGATGCACGTGGGATAATTTCCATTGGCTATCTTGAAAAAAAGTAAAACTATCAACGGCGAGTATTATACAAACTTATTGCAACGTCTGAGTGAAGAAATCAAGCAAAAAAGGCCACAGTCGGCTATGAAGAATGTATTGTTCTATCCAGACAATGCACCATCTCACAAATCCATTATCGCAATGACCAAAATTAACGAATTGAAGTTTGAATTGCTACCCTCTGCACGTTATTTGCCAGATACAGCTCCTTCGGATCATTTTCTCTTTCCAAACCAAACAAAAAATGGTTCAGTGGTTAGAGATTCTCCAATGATGATCGGGTACTTCTAGTTCCACCCTTGTAACACATTCGATATCGATATAATAAGTACCTACCTATTTCATCGTATGAATTTCCATCAAAAAATATCGCTCAATAATCCCTCCAAAACGTCTTGCTATAAAATCTATAAAGCAAAATCGAGTCAAATTCCCCAACACATCCAACAGAATAACAAATGAGCTTGATCTCTCAAAGGATGGCACAAGCACCTGCTCGCACCTTATTTGATGTCTTCAGTAGCCCTCGAAAATTCGAGTCTAGTAATATGATGTCAACAGAATATCGAATTCTCGAGGGCGTATTTACTTGACGCAGATATGCTGCTCTCTCTTGGGAGCCTGAGATACTTTCATAAAAGTAATGTGAGAAAATGGAATATCACGTCGTTCGAAGGAATGCGGGCGAATTAGTTTCAAGATTTAAGTGTATGAGATTTTGCGTAGTGGAAAAAGCTGTGAGTTATTTCAGAGACCTTTTTAGGGTCTGGGCTTTTCAATTCAAGCATGTGAGATAAAGAAACTTCGATAAGCATAAATAAAAACTGTTTAAGGTATTTCAATGCAAAGCAACATCAACTGATTCGAAATTTAAGAGATTTAGATGTTCAATTTGGTATATACAATCAGATGCTTAAAAAAAGCCAAGTTAATATAATCAAAATTTATCTTGGTTTCATTTTTCATTTCAGACCCTATTCTGGAAATTACTATTTCATTGATAATAGGAATATCTTTGATTTCCTTGTAAGAGTATCAAAAGGTTTCATAAATAGTGTAATGGAATTATTTAAGCCAATATTAGTACGTACAGGTACGAGTATTGTATTCGTGGAGCTAACTAACGAATGTGGAGTGGTATTACATCTTACTTTTTCATGTATAACCTTGTATACAATTTTACCTTGTTCAATTTCTAGAGTATCCTAAATAGGCAGTATCTTGGTAACACTGTATAAAGTATCAGTTGAGGTTCTGTAGTCGAGCCTGAATAATATTTTCACGACTTTGTTTTGAAGTATTTTTACTTTCTTGAATGATGTCTGTCCACATGTAACCCATATAGAAATTAGATAGCTAAAAGTTGATAAGAAATGTGCACTGTATATTTGATGGAGTGAAGATGGGCGTAAGTAGGTCCTTCAACGATATAGGGCACTAACCATTGGAATTATTTTTTCTACATGGGTGATATGATCACTCCAGCAAAGGTTTTTATCGACTATTAGTCCCAGATATTTGTTATTATGGACTCGTTATTTCTTTGCCTCTTATCTCCACTATGATGTCCTGCTGTTTCCTGTTTTTCTGAAGAAAGATTATAAAAGTAGTCTTCTCTACTTTGATCTGAAATTTATTTTTGCAAGCTATCTGTGATATCTTTTGAAGTCGGTATTCACTAGTGTTTCGAGTTGTTTCAAGTGTTTACCCTTATATACAAGAACAGTATCATCTGCGAA
>WOGR01001761.1:0-18999 GCA_015342045.1 Leptinotarsa lineolata | reverse complement strand
AGTGGTCTCCGAAATCACTCTTGGTTTATGCACGATGGAGCTCCTGCTCATTTTAGTGTGATAGCAAGAAATTTTTTAGACGATGGATAGGGAGGCACTGAGCATTGGCCCACGAGGTCACCGGACCTCAATCCTGTAGATTTTTTCTCTTGAACACATATAAAATCACTAGTTCATGCTAGTCCTATTGAAAACGAGGAAATGTTGAGGGATCGCATCATAGCTTGCTGCGAAACGATAATAAACACTCCGAGCATTTTTCAATGAGAAGAACAGAAGCTTGTATTACTGTTGGGGGTCATCACTTCGAACAGTTGTTATAATAGTTGTTTCGTTCAAATTTTATATGTTTATTTTCCTAATAAATAACATTGTACTTCTCCGAATTGTTTTTTTTACCAACTCCGAAATGTAGCACTTTTTAATTGAATAAATAAACATATTTTTTTTTTAATTTGGATTGAATAAGCAGTTCGATAATGCTCAATTCAGAAGAAGTCTGTACGGGAATACTGCGTATAAAGTTTGATGAAAAAAATTAAAATTGCAAAAAACTTATGACAAAAATCTACCATGTTTTGAAAAATTTCAGCAATCTGTATTTCGAAAACGAATCATTTTTCGTTAAACATTTTATAGGAAAAAATTATTTATTTTGACGAGATCCACCACATACTTAGTTTTTATAATGTTGTCAACAACTTTACTTAGCGCCCTAGGAGCTAAGTAATATGCATCGATATAGAAAATTGTAAATAGCTCGAAAACGATCACCTCCATCGTTGTTGGGGAGGTGTACATTTTTACTTGGAAAAGTTGTGGGAATTAGGTTTTTTCATGAATAGTACCAAAAGTTTACTGTCAAAAAAGTTACGGCAATTTGAAATAAATAATGACAGCGTACGCAGATGTTACATGAAGATCAATAGGAAATTATGATTTCCCACATCAAATAAACCCCGTGTACCGAATTTCGTGCAAATAACTTATTTTTTGTAAGAGTTATTTTCAAAAAGCGAACAAAAAAATTCAATTCCGACTGCAATCGATTTGTCATTGACTGTCTGACACGTTCATAAATACCTGGAGTATTCCTTATGATACTACAATTGTCAATTATTCGATTCCTCAAGTCATTCACATCTAGTACAGGAGTTTTATAAACAAGAGCCTTCAGATGACCCATAAATAGATATCTAGAGGATTCATATCAGGACTGCGAGCTGGCCAATTTTGAGGTCCTGCACGTCCAATCCAGCGGTTAGGGTAGGTGATGTCGAGATGCCGACGGGCAAGAACACTAAAATAAGCTTAAGCTCCGTTGTGCATAAACCACATGTTGCCTCTTACAAGTACCGGCACTTCTAACAAAATAGCTAAAAGACCTCGCAAAAAGTCCATGTAGGATTTACCTGTTGATCTTGCTGATAGGAAAAATAGGCCAATTAGGTAGTCACCAATCATTCCTACCGAAACGTTCAGCGAGAATTATTGCTGAAATTGACTTTCTCTAATAACGTGGGGATTTTCGTCGGCCTAAAAATGGTCATTGTAAAAGTTCATAATAGCATCTCGTGAAAAATTTGCTTTGTCAGTAAATATAATATATTTGGCAAAAAATTATTATTGTATACTATCGTATGAATCAATCACCTGCAAAACATTAATCTTGGATGAAAATCCCGAGGCAGTAGAGCTTAGACCCGCTGTATGTGATATGGGTATAAGAGGTTTCTCTATCCATACGGTTTTTGGGATGATTTACAACTGTAGTGCAATCTTCCTGGTGCTATTTGAAAGATCTTCTATCGCATCACGTATGCTTTTTCTAGTTCAGACGTTGTTACAGTTGCTGGTATTCCACCACCTGCATTTTTATTATAAGTCCCAGTTTCACATAATCTTGCATGTAGCGTTCTAAATGTTTTAGCACATGGAGTTGCTCTGTTGAGATATCTCTCCTAGTAAATTCTCCGTGCTTCTTCCGCATTTCCATTTGCTAATCCATTAATAAAGTGCATGTCAGTCATTTCAGCGTTAGTAAAATTATTCATGGTGGAATCAGTGCTTATTGACAACTCTGACTTTCACAGATAATTTGAAAAATTACTTTTTCAATTCAAATGTATTATAACTTTCATTGGATTTCCAATGATAAGGATGTAGTTTCGAAAATTCAGAAGGTTAAACCGTTCAAATAAAATTTTAAGAGTTTTTCAGTGCAAAATTGAGCAAACGTTTCTTGCAAATGGATCAACATTTCAGAATCAGAACATCAGAATTTTTTAAAGACTTAATGGTTGAAGAGACATCAAAATGATTAACTGGGTGCAAATAGAAAGAACAGCACGGTGCAGGAAAGTTCTTGAAACTAAGGAGCTCGTTATTGGATATTTTCGGAAGAGATTTAATAATATTGACAGATATTTCACAAAAAAAAGTAATTTATCTCATGTGGTGAAAAGTCAGGAGTTATTATGGATTGTTTTGATTTATTTCTTTCATAGTTAATGACTTTCCAACAAGCCTTTGCTTTGTTTTCAGATGACGTGATGAAATTGTCATATGCAATTTTTTTTGCAGTTTTTAACCTGTTATTATAAACTCCCTAAAGTACCCTAAAATTTTTCAAGTAAATTGGATGTTTTGTCACATCTGCTACCAATTTCAAAGCAGAAAGTTGATTTCTCAGTTATTTCAAGTCGTCTGTAAACCAAGACACTGGAGAATGCTTATTATTTTGAATATCGTTTTTTAGAGGATAACATTTTAAACTTAAGCTATGAAATGTATTGACAAAAAAGTTTGCCAAGAGATTTACATCTGACAAACCTGAGCAAAATGGACTCCAATCCACACTGGTTGAGTGACGTTTAAACTTATCTATTCCTTCCATCAATATAAATCGTCTTTCAACAGATTGGGGTATATTAGTTGGATTCATACTATCGCCTATGACAATGTATTATTATGCCCGGTGGTCTGAAAAACAAGGCTCGAAAACACCTACCAAAAATTGTTGTTCTGCTACATTAGTTATTATGTTGTCAATACAGTTGGACGAAGTAGCTGTAATCCTCGTATCCTCCAAGATTGTGACCACCATGCCATACGATTGCAACACACACTTTAAATTATTCAAAATACCAGTTTCTATTTTGAAATTCAAATTGAAGTCGCCTAAAATTACCAGATTGTCGCAATTCCTAAATAATTTGTTTAGTATATGTTCAAAATTCAAAAGAAATACATCGGTGTTGCCTTTACCAGATCTGTACACTGCTACAACCGCAGGTTTTATGGATAGCAAATAAATGGCTGAAAATTCCGAGTTTTGTTCACTATTAAAAACATCCAAATTAATTGGAATATGTTTTAAACTATTCTCATTTTGTTTCACATAAATGGCTACGCCTCCATGAATTTTATTACTACGGCAAAAAGAGTTACCTAAAGTATATGAAGGCAGTATTGATTTTTTTTTATCTGGTAATACCGAAAATTTCTAGAATGCATACGCAGAACAAGAACATGCATATCCCTTTTCTTTGACTCAAAAGTCAAGACGAATAATTACCTAATACCACTATACTATGAGGAGAGTTGCACATTCGGTTCGACATTTTGCTGAAATATATTTTCAAAGTTGATAATTCAAAAATATGAAGAAAACCGTATTCTTTTTCATTCCAGACATGTCTTACCGGTGCCTATGTATCACAACGACTACAATATATGGTCTGTTTTGAAAAACTGCATTGGAAAGGAATTGAGCAAAATAACCATGCCGGTCGTCTTCAATGAACCACTGAGTTTTCTCCAACGCATGGCCGAGTACATGGAATACTCCCATTTGTTGAGATTGGCTTCTGAACAAGAGGATCCAATTGCCAGAATGCAGCTCGTCATCGGTAAATACTCGTATATAAAAATTTCCCAAATAACAGAAAGTATTACTTTTAATCCTAGAAAATGGAAAGCATATCGGGGATTTTTTTCGAATAGGTTCTTTGTTCTATTCTATGAAGCTGAACTTCAAAAATTCTATTGCTGCCAACTAAACTGGCATCAGAAACTATTTGTAAATACAGTTACTTATTATATATTTTTTGCTTTATCAATAGAAGTTGATTATTGATAAAAAAGTTCATGTTGATCACCGTTCTCGAGTATTTTCATTTGTGATTGTTACAAAAAAACTTTTTTCTGTTACAAAAAAAATCTTCAGTGCCTTTTTTAGAATTAATTAGCAGAATTGTTTGTCTTTCACTTGCAATATGTTTTCAGAAAATTTGAGAACATCATTTTTTTGTACATTACAAGCTTATATTTGACTATATTTGTGTATATGTATTTTAGTTCGAGTTAAATCTTGCAACTAAATTTTGAATCCTTATCCAAATTCTGATTGAACTGAAATTTCCCGGTTTCTTTTTATGCATGGCAGTTTTTTATGCACCCTCATGATAAGGGTATGAACTGAAATAGTTTGCTGAAAAGAATATAAAAATAATAGGGCATCACTCTGAATCCAATATGCCGGACAGTCTAAGATGGCGAACGAAGTTTTTTTGCGCAGCCCTATGGTACGGGTATAAAATAAAGAATTTGCTGAAAAAACTACGAGCAATGTTATTCTGAATGAAATATGCCGGAGCGCCCAACAGACTAGTTTTTTATGCGCCTCATGATATGAGCATCAAATAAAAAACTGTTAAAAGAATACGAAATGAAATGACGTCACTCTACATCCAATATGGCGGACTCTCAAAGTTGGATAAGTTTATTATGCACCCGGTATAATATAGATATCAGATGACTGGGTTCAAGGGGGAAAATGCAGAATGACGGATAACAATATGGCCGCCTCAAACATTTGAGAGTTATAATTTGGTTGGGGATAGCTATTATAGGTACCGACCATGCAACAATGACGCATTAAATGCGTAAATAAAAAAACAATTTCGAGTAGAAGCATTTATTTAGAAGAGCTTAAAGAAAACAAACTTTGAATTGAATTCAACCTATTTTATTACATTACTCAATTTATATGATTTAAAAGTTTGTCGCGAGATTTACCTGTATAGAACTTTTTCTTTACACCTTGAAAAAATAAATGAAATGATACTGTTAATAAAATTCGTACTTTCATTTGCCATTGAGCGTTAGTGTAAAGTGAGGAATTACTTTTCATTTGGTTATGCTTTAGAATGTTCTCTTGTGTAGCAGTTCAAAATGAATGAATATGTTCACCTAAACCCCCTACATTGATGAAAATTCCATCTTTAGGATTTTCCGTCAGTGCACTGGCTTCGAACTGGGAACGTCTTGGAAAGCCCTTCAATCCCCTGCTGGGAGAAACTTACGAATTAGAAAGGAAGGAATTCAAAATAATTTGCGAACAAGTCAGTCATCACCCTCCCGTATCGGCTTTTCACGCAGAAAGTGAAAATTGGATATTTCATGGATCTATACACCCGAAATTGAAATTCTGGGGGAAGAGTGTGGAAATACAGCCAAAAGGAGTCGTCACTGTCGAATTTCCCAAGTAAAATGTTGAAAAGGTGTGGTTTTATGAACATGACAAGCATTTCTCTGAACAAAAGGAAAAGGAATAGCCATTTATGATATGAGTGTTAAAAGTAAGGTTTTATTTTGTGAGTGAAACACACAAACAAATTAAATAAAACTTACTTTTAACACAAATATCATACAAAGTTTTTTGTACAACTGTCCTGTTTTTATAATAAAATGGATAAATTTGATATTTCTATAAAAACACATTTTGACATCTCTTGTCAGTTGACTATTTTCATGTTATCGTATTTACTATGAAGTGGTCGTATCAAGTGACGCCAAATCACCTGGTTACCAACAAACAGTATTGTTTACAGCTCACGCGTTTTAGTTAAAGTCACATTTGAAGTTCTTGCTGGTGTTTAATGTCTTGCTTAATGGAGAACAAAAGTGAGGTATTGTGTGTTCCTGACGATATTGAAGAGGCTGCAAAAAAAGCTTCAATTGAATTGTTACCAATAAAATCGGCTCAGCAGTACGACATCGCATATTCTAATTTTCTTAGCTGGTGTAGACTCAAAAACGTCGAAGAAAATTTCAGCAAAACCGTCTTTTCAGCCTGTCTAGAAGAGAAATCAAAAATATGGAACTCGTCAACTTTGTGGAGCAAGTTTATGATAAAGTCGAGTGCGCTCGTTAAAAACAGTGTCAATGCAAGCAAATATTTCAAGGTAATAGCATTCTCAATGCGAAAAAATGAAAGTTATAGGCCCAAAAACTCAAATGAGGCGCCAGATGAAAAATATTCCATGATAAAAGTTGCTACTGTTTTCGGAATATATGGAGCCTGCCAGCGTGAAGATATGTGTCATTTGTTAATATGGATAAATCATTGATTGTTCAAATTTCGAAGACAAAACAAAAATAGGTCACTCTTTTTTTCATTGTTGGGAAAAACATTGACTATTTCAATAAATACGTTGCATTGCGCCCATCTGTTATCAATCATCAACGTTTTTTTCTGAATTACTCAATATTTAAAAGCAATGCCAACCCAGCTGGAATAAACACGTTTGGGAAAATGCCCTCTACCATTGCTGAGTTGCTGAACCTCCCGAAACCAAAGAAATATACAGGTCACTGTTTCAGAAGGTCTTCTTTGCTAGCAGAATTAGTAGCAAATATAACAGATATTAAGAAGCACGGAGAATGGAAGTCTACAACAGTAGCTGAGGGTTAGATTGATCAATATATTTCTTATAAAAAGGCTATTGCTGAAACAATAATCTCAACAGCTAACTCCAGCGTTACAGCATCGTCCTCTTCACTTCAAGAATTAAATATCAATGTCCATGAAATCCCATCACAAGGTATTGATATCAGCAGTGGTTCTAATTGTATTTCCATATTAATGTTCATAAATAATAATAATGTAATTAATGTATATAATACATTTGTAATAGAATTTAATTGTATCTGTATCTATTGTCCATAATAAAACTTCCTTGAAAATTGAATAATTATGTTTTGTTTATTGCTATTTGGTCGAAAAAAATTGTATCGAAAATACTTTTAAGACTAGTGTTGAAAATATTTTTAACACGCTACTTTGTAAACATCATCTTTTAATACTCTTGACAACCATTGAAAATGTTTACTTTGAATGACAGTTGTACAAAAATACTTTTACCTACGTTTACGATTAAGATTCCATTCCAGGTCTGGTAATATACAGTATGTGGAAAAAGTGATGCATATTATCATTATTTCTTAACAGTTATTTATTTCAATTTCATTTCAGATGGAAAAGGAATTTCATGACATTTCGTATGAAAGGTATTTGAATTGTCTATACAATGACCTTCATTTTTTTCAATTTAGATTACCGATTGCGAAGTTATTGCTGTTTGAATTAGGGACCAGGAATGTCGTAACTCCCACACTCTAATGATTAATTTGCTGTGACTTTAAGATATAAATCTTGCAGTCGATGCACAGAGACAGTTGATAATGCACTTATGTTCATGAAAACCACGCCTCAGAGTGAATCTGGTGGTTTTGAGAAAATAATCATAGATTTTTTTCAGACTCAAGGAAGCCTACACTTGGACTAACGTACAATGTTGCGTGCACAACATTATTGTAGGAAAGTTGTGGATGGAACAAGTTGGAAATATGGAAATAACCAGTCACTCTTCCGGTCATAAGGCTCATTTAACTTTCAAGCAGGCCGGTGGTAACAGCAAAGATTTACATAGAGTTGAAGGCTTTATAACCGATAAGTCGTGAGTTATATAAAAGTTATACAAGGTGTTTCTTCTTATAACATGCTAGGGTTTGGGAAGGTTATTTTCGGGTTCATTCTGGAAAAAAACCGTCAAATGAACAAATTTCCTAAAGGGCTTTGAAGTTTTAAGGACCAAATTTTTATATAAGAATTTTGGTGTAGTTCTGAATATTTTCAACAAACGTAGTGCTATGTGTCAAAAGGCATTTTCTGTTAAACAACTTTTTTTTTATTTTCATCAGCTGTGCCCGTGCGAAAAAGAGTGATTCGCCTTTTTTTTTCTTGTATTAAAGATGAGTTTCAAAACCCTTATTTCTTTCTGAACAATTTTGTCTTTTGATTTTTTGACGTACAGTTCTAATTTGAATTTCGCAAAAAAAAATGTAATTTTGAACAATTTTAAAACAGTCGAATTGAAGTAATCTAAACACATTTTGGAGTGCTAGCATAATTATCCTGAACTGAATTCACAAATATGCATGTCTCTTGAAGATTATTCCACAGGGAATAACTCACTCGATAGGACTGAAAAACACTGGAATTACTTCACATTGATTTTTCACTATTAAAATGGATCCAATGGACAGTATATTCAATACAAAACGGTGACGGAAAATTGATCCTGGAGACAGGATTGATTCAAAGACTGCATGTGGATTTTCTTCGGCCCACAAATGATTATCACGAAAGTTTTGGATGATGTTTCTAAAAAAATTTGCTTTAGCGATGGATACAATTCCAATGTCAAATAGAAGATTTTTCACTCCCTTTTTGAAGAAACCATTGTCTATATTTCACCCATCAAGGATCTGGTAGAGATAAAATGAAATGTTATGGAGAATTCTCCAAACAATTTGTTTTTTTGTCTGGTTCGCACATTTGGAAAGTGCTTCTTATACATATTTTAATGACATTTTCAATTTTAATGACAACTAGCAATGTATATGACCGTCAAAAATATTCATGTTCAGAAAACATCTGCTTTTTACGAACTAGATGAGCACTCATTTTCATAATAAATGAATAATCGTATTTTTTGGGCAAAAACCCATAGTTGAACGAAAAAAAAAATTAAGGGAAACTATAATAATGAGGATTTTGAAAACAGCTCCTACCTTAAGAAAAGTCAGTGATGTATATTTTTTCTCTTTGAACTGGCAATGTTGAAAAATTATGTTGCATAACAGAAATTGCTTTTTGGTGCATAAATAAGGGTACTGTGTTCTTATTTATGTTTACAACAAAGTTTTTTTTATTAAAAATTGAGTTCCCGGATCAACAAAAGTGTGAAGTTGTAGTCACAAACACAATCGTTATATACAAATCAGTCACGAATGCCTCTGCTATAAAAGTAAATCAATAAGGAAGTATTTTGTTTCTCCATAAAATCCATCGTATGATCAAGACTTATAACATATTTCTGCTATTTTCATTATCAGATTTTGGCTTGTCTGTCCAACTCATTACTGACATATTGATTGATGAAAATTGATATTTCATAAGTGATTATTCTTATTTTTCTAATTTTATTCAACAGAAACAATTTTCCCAGCCTACAGTCTCATTACTTTGAATGTAGTTTTCTTATTCAAAAATCAGGTTGATTCAACTCAGCATAACAAATATTGGAAGTCAATAAAATTACACTGAGAAATCTCTCTAGTGATATTCTACGACGAACGTCAACCCTCACAAGTCGACACTTGTGCGAGCATTGGATTAACGAACCCCCGTCTTCCGCTTGAAAGGTGAATGTGCTAACCTCTACACAACCGTGACCACTAAGTATTCAGAGATGAACTTCTGTTTTGTTCATCAGTTTTTCTGAGTTTTGTACAATATATCAATATATCGATATTCATTCCTACTCTCATTTAGATAGATGTTGCACGTTTTCTCCGTACCATATGATAAAATAAAAAAATAATTGAAATTTTCAATAGTTTCCATCAAAATATACAGTTTACTAAATGAGAAGAAACTAATAACGATGTTTCATTTCTAGATGCTCACCTGTTCTTATATCTATCAGCTATTTATGTCACCACTCTCAAAAACTGAAATTGACTTCATTTTTGGAATGAAAAATAGAATATTGTTCATTGTTTTTTTTAGATAATAGTATGAAGGAATCGTATTGACAAAAACAAGTATTTGAAGATTCCATAACAGTTTCTAAAAGGGAACTAAGAACAATTTGATGTTCGTAGTTTCCTTTTAATACATGTAATACAATAAACACTAATGAAAAATGTGTTATTTGTCATCGATACTAATGACACAAATAATTATGACACCACATGACAACATTAATCAGTCTTCAATATTTGAATACTTCTAAAACATTCTTGGGGAGTAGTAAACATTTAAAGAAATTACAAAAAACGATGATAATTTCAGAATAAACTTAACGAAAATATTTCTAAAAGCAAATGAAATTTGAAAAGAAACTGAATGAAAGACATTTCTGAAATCAAATGAACATTAATGATAAAATCAACATTCTGAATAAACTAAAAGAAAACCTTTCCTAAATCAAATAAGCGTTCAAAATAAACTTAAAGGAAACATTTTGCTTAGAGATTAATCAGAGTATTCAGAGATGCAATTGTGGCAAACAAAGCTAAGACCACCTTCTGTGCATTCTTCGTGAACCCACGAAGTACATTGAATTCACCTTTCTCCGGATCTGCTCTCTGAATATGGTGCTAAGCAAACAATACAGCATTTTTCCCCTTATGATTCTTTCAATAACAATTTTCCTGCTGTGATTTTTTTAATTCTTCCTTCCAAAGGTGTTCTTTTACATATTGTTTCGTCTAATATTTTCTTAATTTGCTCAGCTTCGGTCCATTTTAATTTTGCTTCATGGTCTTTTCATATTCCTTCTTTTCGTGGTGTATCAGTATACATTGGTGATTTTCTAATTTTTCGTCCTTTATTAAATTTCCTTGGCGTGCTTTTGGTAATGGCCTTACTGCCTCCGGAGTAAACACGATACAATCATTAGTAGCTTGTGCAATTGTAGACGATTTTGGTGAAATTTTTTGATAGATACCAATGCTGCCAAGTCTAGGTGGTGTATTTATAGTTTTTTTAGGTTTATGAAGTTTACTTGCTGAATTATTGGAACTGGTGAGTCATAGAGAGCTTGTTGTTCAACTGTTGTCTGGAAAGACAACTGTAATAATAATAATAATAATAATGATAAACCATTTATTTCGCTTGTTGGAAAGTGCATAACAGTGGATAATTCTATCAGTAAAATAACAAGGAAAGCGTCATAAGATTCTGTGCTTTTCATATACATATATTCACACACAAGTACCTATCTAAATGTTTCAAAAGAATTCAGATAAAAAGATGAAAAATAAATATATGTAAATACAAAAAAGTAGCGAAATACTTAGTAAAATTGAAGGTCATGGTTACAATTGACAAGTTTGAAATAATGGTAATGTCGAATAGTGACAAGAACGTTGAAGAAGATAAAAAAACACCTAACCTAAAATTCCTCAACGGTGTAGCAATTTTTTTCTATAAGAGCAGCTTTCAGTCTTGATTTGAAAATATTGACTTTGGCACATTCTTTCCTAAATCATCAAGCTTATTGTAAAATTTTGGGCCAAGAAAAAGGTGGCTTTTGCGGTATATGGTGGTTCGGTACATATGGCATATTGATAAGTTTTTAGAGCGGGTCGGATTAGATATAAAATTATGACCATGTAATTCTTCAGTTGAAAAGAGAAGGATTTTTATTAAATTATCAAATTGAATATATAAATTATTTCATATGTGATGGATTCGGCCGATACTTGATGAAGATTTGTGAGATTTTCACCATACAGTTTTACAAAAACGCAACATGTGTTTCGCTATAGAATAGTTTCTTCAGACGTGTCTATACTAACTATGTATAGCGGCGAAACACCTGTTGAGTTTTTAAAAAACTCTTCAGTGAAAATCTCACCATGAAATGTTTCTTGAATACATTATTTCGTTATAATATCGAATGGTACCGAAAAGGCGATATCATCAACATCTTTCCAAAAGAGAGTAGGAATAAAAAACTCTAATAGGTCGTTCATGATATAGTGTGAAAATCAGAAGACTTGTTGAAGCCATTGAAGTAATTAAAAAATGTTTCAACAAGAATTTCGAGATGAAAACGAAAACAACCTTTTCTTAAAATATTACTCGAGAGATTTAACAGTGTAATTTCATATTATTCCAATGTTTTTATGCCCAGTTTAATCAATCAGATGGATACATTGTTGAATAACAAAACTGCATCTAAACTAATGAGGATAAAAGCTGGAGGAAGTTCTTTCTCTTGAATGAAATCAGCAATGTATGCCTGACATATTGAAAGATTGACATATTGAGAATTTGACAAATTAAGAAAGGAAATTTACATATAAGATCGAATTAAGAACAAAGAGGACATATTATTTAATTATTATTCAATTATTATTTGTAAGTAACATGAAATGAAGACAGTGAACTAGGTGATGGTTTGTTCAATAACATAACAATACTTGATGAGATTCTACGTTGCTCCAAGGAAGGCAGACCGAATCTATGAAGAAGTGTGGAGTGGTCAGTTCCTCTAGCAGGTTACACACCATCAGTTCTAAATGCAAGAAACTTCAGAAAACGCCTTTGCACATTTCCCAAGCTTTCTTTATGTACATAAAGAGGATACCAAACTAAAGTAGCATACTCTAACTTGGAGCAAACGAGGGATGTATAAAATATGGTTAAGGCGGTAATATTGGTGAATAATTTACAGTTACGCAGAACGAAGCCAAGCATTTTTCTAGCCGATGCCGCGACGATGCCAACGAACGTCAACCTACTGTCGAATGTAACCTCTAGATCTTTGACAGCTTCTTCGCGAAGGAGTATTTCATCCCAGAAAGTATAAAAATATTCAATAATATTAGCATTACGTGTAAACGAGCAAACTTGTCACTTTTTACCATTCATTGCCAGTTTATTGATTCGACACCACTTATCTATCAGGTCTAATTGAGACTGGAGGTGAGAGCAGCTCTCTAAACTTTTGATACATAAAAATACTTTCAAGTCGTCTGCAAAAAGTGAGTTGCCACACGAAAGCTCGGAGGTGAGATTATTTATGAAGATGAGGAAAAGCAAGGGTCCCAGATTGGAGCCTTGTGGCACACCGGATGGTGATAAGTATGGTGCAGACGAAAATCAAAATAAGATCCAAATAAGAGCGTAGAAGTTGAGTAAGAGAGAAATTTGAACCTATTTGAGCTATTTTATCTAGTAAAATGGATTGACTAATTTTGTCGAAAGCCTTTGCAAAATCCATCAACTTGCCTTGTTCTGTCTATTACTTCTATCTGGAACTGCTAGATTCTGCAGAAATTCGATACAGTGCATTTTTTTGCTAGAATGTCATGCTGGTTTGCAGGTGTCAGGGGTTTGACTTGTGGAATTAACTGGTCATACACAGATATCTCAAAAGCCTTCGCGAAGTTACACAGAATAGATATTTGCCTGTAGTTTTCAATATTCTCTTGGTTTCCAGATTTAAGAATTGGGCAGATTTCTGATTGTTTCCATCGTTCAGGAAAATGAGATTTGCTTATGATTGTGTTGAATATTTTTGACAGTGGATAAGCAAAAACCTAAGCACAGTCCCTCACTAGGAAGCTGGGAATAAGATCAGAAGTCATTTTATTGGGTAATTGCCTAAGTGAAAGTATTACTTGTTCCTCTGTGAAAGGTGTTACGAAAATATTTTCTCCTATCATAGTATCAGATTTGGACTCAAGATTTGTATGGTGAGGCATCTTGAGGGGCATCTAGGATGATGTCCTCCATAAATAATCTATTGGGTATCCTGGAAGGTGATTAATGAGTTGGACAGTTAGTAATGAAAACAAAAATAACACAATCAACACAATCATGCCATAAATCTTGATCATACCATAAATTATGAAGAGATAAAATAATTCGTTCATGGAATACTCTTACAAAAAGACTCTTTTCAGAAATAGTGGAAATCAAGAATAAAGAGATGTGCATGAATATAAAGTGACATCGATCATGGTATCATTTCTTCGATAAATCTTTTACCTCTGTAAATATACATCTAGGAACTAAAATGAAACAAAAACTTTTCTACCGGAATAATGCAGTGAGATTTCTCAATTTGTTCGATTGATGGCCTATTTATTTTGCAGAAACTCATGTTGAATATAGAATGAAGGAAATAATTTGTGCAATTTCTACTGAGTTTATTATTTGTTACGACTGATTTCGGTTTATCAAACCATTCTCAAGTAACTGATTTACTGAGTTACTTGAGTTACTCGAGAATGGTCAAATAAAACCGTTCGTAACAAATAATAAACTGAGTAGTAATTAGACAAAGGTATTTTTTTATTCTACATTTACTATTCAAATTCATGACATTCATTTGATGCAGTGAAATGTATCCATTTAAATCATACCTTTATCCACAATACGATCCAGTTGATGGATTTTTTGAACCAAAAGTTGCAAAAACTGATCAACCATCAAATTGGTTCTAAAATCGTATTCATTATTATTATTACTTCATCCTATTGGATTATGAGTGTGTCCTAATATCAAGATGATGAAAGAGAAAACAAAAATTACAGTTTTTCAATGGGTACCTTAAATTCAGTTGGAGAATAGTATTCTAAATATAGGTAACACTTCCAATACATATTTTACATAAATCTACAAACACCACTCTCGAACCAAATCGAGATTCTAAGAAAGAATGCTAATAACATATTTGAAGCGAAGTTTATACCAATATACCACCCTATAGGTAATTTATTGTCAATCCACTCTATAAGAAAATCATTGCTAGGTGCTTTGGGACACCATATCGCCATAAATTACTAGAAGACCTGATTACGTCTATCAACCATAATATAAATAAAGTTTCGCATGGGTGAGGACCGTATTAAAAAAATTATAGATATCTAATATGAGAGGAAAATTATGTGACATGTTTCAGAGAGTAAAAATATTCTCAATTTGTTTGCATTTCTTTTTCCGAATACTTTCTCTCTTTAACACATACTCTTATTTTCGCCACCGGTCATGTCTCATCCTGCTAACAGTAAATTTGTTATAGTACAATTCCATACTAGTAGGCACTAAATTATCAGAAATATTATTGCATTGAAACGAAAATATTATTGTCACGGTGGTGATTCTATATATTTTATCATCATTTTTCTTTATCAAAAACATAGTTTAAATTCCGTATGCCACTGCGAGAGAGACATTAAGGCAAGAACGTCAGTCATTTCTGAGAATTTAGTGCCTACTATTTCGGAATTATAGTATAGTAACAGCTGCCCACTCTTAGTTTATAGAATCAATTATTCCAGGAAACAAAAACTGTTTTTCGTGTACGGTAAATGGACGGAGTTTATCAAATGTGCAGACTACAATTCATATGAGGAATATCTAAAGGAAAATAATTCAAAATTCTCACTAGGAAAAAGTAAAAGTCCAAATGATTCTCCATCCCACACTTCCAGAAAAATGCTTCAGAAACTAAACAGTTTGAAAGTTGCTTCCTTCAAAAGTAATTCAACATCAGAGGTGAGTTAACAATGATCAAAAAAGTCACACACATAAATTCGATAACTTTCTCCACTGATTTCAGAGTATGGATGATCCCAATTCCGATTTGGGGGAAAACTCTGTTCCTAAGAGTGAATCCACATATTCATTAGATATTCCGAATTCTACTACAATATGGACTGCAAATCCAAAACCTGCTCAAAGTAGTGATGTAAGAAAATCACAAAATATTTGGCCTGCCCCCTCTTGAAGTTTATTTCTTTCAGTATTACCAGTTCACACAATTCGCGATGTCGTTGAATGAAATAGAACCAGGAATGGAGACGAATCTTTGCCCGACAGATTCCAGACTGAGGCCTGATATCAGAAAACTTGAGCAAGGCGACATCGATGGAGCAGCTATTGAAAAAGCCAGGCTCGAAGAGAAACAAAGGGATACTAATAAAGACCGCAAAACTAAAAAAATAATAGAGTGGGCTCCTAGGTATGAACAAAAAAAAAAGATGTTTTCAGAAAGTAAATGTGGTGGGTATTCGGGAAAACTTTTTGAATGCCTCATTCTACAATGAAATTTCACAATTGACATATCAATAATATTTCCCGAGGTTGTTGGACGTAGTTGGCAGGTCTTTATGCCTGACTTTTCGCCGCCGGCTGCGGTAGATATTATCAAATGTGATAAGGTAACAGGGGAAGTGCTCTATATAGTTCAAGTAAACGATATAGTGCGTCCTATAATCAGAAATGATAATTGAATTACGAAATGAGTTAGCTTCCTAACTATATTATTAAAGGGGAGCTGTTGGAAGGTAGGTCGCACTATATCGTTTACTTGAACTGTATCTGTTCTCAAAGCAGTCATTGGTATGTGTTTCATGTTTTATTCCATTGGTAAAGGGCGTTTCTATTGGTAAAATCAAATGTCCTCTTATTATGACTATATAATTCAGTGCAGATAGCCAGGCTTCATTTTATATCAATTTCTTCTTATTTCTGACTGGGATTTTTTTTGTATTTTCTAATTTTTATGGCTTCCCTATATAGTCTTTGTATCTTCAGGTTAATCAGGTACTTGAGTCCCTTCAAATGAAATGGGTACCTGATTTATCGAAGGGGATAACTTAAAGTCAGGTTTCAATCAATCCCTCTTTTGTCTTAGATGGTGGTTGAGTTTTTATTCAAATACCTGTCTGTATGTGTTGCTTTTCTGTACATTCTGTGAGCAAGCAATGTTTCTTATTATCTTCCGTTCACTAGCACATCTAAGAAGGAAATTTTGGTTTTTCTGACTACCTCGTTTCTTGGAAGAACGATGTTTCAAGGACTGATGCCATGAAACTGTAATGAAAACGATAATAGAAAATCAAACACAAGTAAAATATTGGTCTTTCGAGCCGGATTTTTCTGAAAAAAAAAGGAAAATGAAATTTAGAGGTAGTAATTCAAAAATATGTTTGTGTCAATAGTTCATTTTTCGTATATCTTCCATTGAAATTAACACGATTCGCCTTGAACGTCATTTGTTGAAATAAATTAAGGTCTTACGCTGTTGATGTGCTTCAGAAAAGTATCTAGTTCTGTATTTCCATGGTTCCATACTATGATTTCGAATCATAGTGGAATTATATTTGACAATGGAAGTCCAAACGCATTTTTCTTGTAAAAATGGAAATGTAGAGAGTCAGAAACCTTTCTATCCCAAAAACGATGCGAAGTGTAATTAACAGAAAGCCCTTTCTCAATGGTTGAATTAATAATATGTATTAAATATTTCATTCACAATATCTGTTTTCAAGATATCCCAAAACTGACATCAGAAAGGTTGAGCATTCCCTGTATATAATATTTGCTAGTATTCCTTCTAAAATTCCCACTCAATCAGATAGTTACTGACCAAACCATATTTTATGTATTTTGATACATGGTGAAGATGGCATAAAACAAATATTTTGTTGTATCGGTCGAGCCCCCAGACTCTCTACAATTGTCCTTGAATGAATATATTTTTCAGATGGTTTCATCAAGGAACAAATCCATACAACAAACAAGAAGATTGGCTATACAATGGAAACTACTGGAATAGGCAATACACTGATCCAGATATTTTTTAGATTGCACTTTTCTTGAAATTAGTAGATGCTGTAGTAAACAAAACTGGATGTTAACTTGATATGCTCCTTAGAAAAATAGATTGGTGTCGTTATGTGCCAAAATCTATCACGGATCGTTATTAATTCTAGAAAAATAGCGCTTCCAAAATGATAGTGATTTATTTGTCAATTGTTCGGTTTTTTATCTTTGCTTCTGAAGGTACTATTATTAAAATGTAGAAGTTGACAAATTCGTCCATGGTGATGGATATAAGTTAGTATACATTACAGTTCCTTGATGCTATAAACAAATTTCTCGCATATTGAACAAAAGTAATTTTCTGGAGAATTTTCACTTATCAAAATCTGGAAAAAAAAAGAAAAATTGTAACGTGGAACTTAATGTAGGTGTAGAAAAATTAAACGTCTACTTCACTTCTGTAAGTTACTGCGTGAAAGAAAAATGCTTTGTTTTACAGTAACTTGTCAATGCCTCCATAGGGTACTTGAGTTGACGTTTTGGAGACTATATTTAAAATCTTCTTCGACATCTGTCGAAGGAGTTTGAATAAAAAACTTTCTAGAAGAGAACTGCAAAATATAGCTGATTGTTTATTCCAGATTTAGGTCTCTGAAATTATGCTATGCTTCGTTAAGAAGCTGGGTTTATTTTTTCGAGTTTGAATAGGTGTGTCACAATAAACCCTTGCGGGTCGAATAGATCCACTCACTTTTAACCTAACCTAACTGTATGCTAGTTTTAGATCTCTTTTTGATGGCCGATATTATCACATTCGATAAGTTTCTGAAGACTCCGCAAAAACGCTCAATAAAAACCTCTTGCAGATTCTAATAAAATCTTTGATAAGTTTCTTCAGCATCAAACAGAAAGGTAAAACGTAAGAATCTAGAAACAAGTGATTTTTTGAAAATATTTAATTTTTTTTGTTCTATTTTATATGTTTCCTTCCACTAATGAGGGCACTCAACTCAAAAAAGGTTGTATTAATATAAATATTCACCAAATATGTTACACGACTCACCTGCAAGTGATGTCAAAACAATGATTATCACAGGCCAACAAAAAAAATGTTTTTGAAAACTTTGTTTATTTTAATAGCTGATTTTTATAGGTTTTTGTGTGCTGAATCCAAATCTGGTCTTAGTTTTTTTGTATCACCCATAGTTTTTAGGAAATTGACTTTTTTTATATAATTCAAAATCTCTACGGTATATGGTAAAATTAATGAAACTCTATGCTAAATCACTAGGTTACTCGAAATAATGATACAGTGTTGTAATGTAGATTTCACCAGTCAGATGGAATTGGTTTATACTTCCTTTCTCTGTTTTCTTTGACGTTTCTTGTGTAGCTTTTCCTGCGATGAGTCGCTTATTGTGTTTCATGGTGAAGTGACCAACAGTAGTCTCCCATCATGTTGATGTTCCAGCGGCCCTGGTAACGTTTTTCCATCAATTTAATATCTTGGTGAAAACGCT
>WOGR01001760.1:0-19000 GCA_015342045.1 Leptinotarsa lineolata | reverse complement strand
GTGGAAGTTATGTTTTGAAAAATAATTCAAAAATCTCTTTAAAAAAGTTGGTTTATGATACCAATCTACCAATCTACCAATGAAAACTATGAAAAGTATCCAATATTACGGTTGGTTAATTTTTTTGAATGGAAGTAACAATATAATCAACATATCTTTTGAAAAAAGGCAATGAAAATGATAACTTTTTTATGCATATACTTTGTAGTTCTGCCATGACCAAATCTGCACAAATGGGTGACATACAATTACCCATTCCCAAGCCGAAAATTAGTTTGTAAAAAGTTCCATTGCAACAAAAGTAATTGGAGTCTACACAGAATTCAAAAGATTCTACGAAAATATCTATTGATAAAGTGGTAAAGTTTGAAATTATCTCCCATTTTCTTTTAATTATACTAATCCACAGATCTATAGAAATGTTAGAAAAAAGAGATACCACGTCAAGAGAAATCAAAATATAATTAACAGGTATAATTTTATTTCATATAAAATTAGAAAACTCGAAAGAATCTTTCACATAGAATTTCATCCTTTTCGAAACCGTTTGTCAATATTTCGCTGATCCATTTTGAAAGCCTATAGACGGGAGAACCAACAAAACTGACGATAGGTCTCAATGGTATTCCTTCCTTATGCATTTTTGGTAAAAAATACATTTTAGGAAAAACTCCGTTATTACATGTGAGATATTCGGCACATTTCTTGTCTATATAATTATTTTCATGCAGTTTTTTAATTAGCTTATTGGATTTGTTTTGAATTTTTTTTGTTGGATCTTGTGGTAAAATCTTATGTGTCGTTATCATTCAAAATTTGTGTAGCCTTTTCAAAAAATTCATTTTTATTCATTATGACTATCGCGTTACTTTTGTCAGCTTTTACAATTATGTCAGGGTTGTTTTCCAGAAACACATGAGTGGCTCTAATATCAAAAAATTTTTTATTAGTTTTTTTATTTTCAATGAATCTGTTAGATCTTGTGAAGTTGGTCAAAATATTAACAGCCTTGTTTCTTTTTTCTATCTTTTCTTCCTCGATCATTTGTGATGTACCAATTATGTGTTCAACATCAATGATGATATCTTTCAAAGGAAAATTCTTGTTGTCGTAGGGAAAATTGAATTTATCACCCATACTCAGTAAATATTGAACATTATTTGGTATTTCACAATTCGAACAATTTATTATCCATTTCTTATTAACTTGGAAAGGATTGGAACTTTGTTGTTTTTCAAGTAAATTTTCAAATTGCATTTTTTTGGAGTATTTAGTTCTATTATATAGTGTGTTATAAAGTTGATTTTGGTTGTATCATATGCCTGAAAAGTTGAGGGTGGTACAGTTTTTGAAACTGAATCTTTCGTTTCAATCAGATCAAATTCAAGTCTTTTTTCTTTTTAATGGGAACCCTTTATTTCTATATTCAACATTTTTTCTGAAAATTTAGTAAAGCTTTGTGGTAGATATTTACAAAAGGTGAGTTATCTAGCAATAAGGATTGTATACATTTAAAAATAGTAGAAATATGTGTTGGTAAAATATACATGTATGTTATATTTATATGTCAAATACTTGTACCTACGTGAATTTTTTCCTTTTCACTCATTGTTTTCTCATTTCAATAATATCATTTGATGTCATTCAGTATCATTCTATGTATATTTGTAATAATCTTCATTAAACACTATATATTCACTGTATCAAAAATTAGTCGACACTATTTTTGGACTCGCCTGTATATGGCCCCAAGCTGCTTACCAAATAAACAAATAAATATACCACGACACAGTAGATTAAATTAATATTTATTGGGATATGTAGCTATAAAAACACGGACAAAACTTTTGAAAAATCCTAATATATCTTCACTTCTCCTCTAGATATAGTTGCTCCCACTATCCATCGAAAATTATTTAAATCCCATATTCTTGGTACATCCACACATATAGTTAAAACAACGAATAATGTGACCCATGTAATACTTTCAGTCACCTCGTGCCGCAATGTGTTTAGTGAATAGATAATGCACATATTCACCGGTTTTTCTTGAATTCTAGGTGCAAGGTAACTCATAAAATCGTGAAGTTCCACCAAAGGAAATCAAAACATCGTGCCCAAACCGAACCAGGAAGCCATCTTTTACGTACTTGTTTATAGACTCGAAGAATGGTTGAAATTATAGTCTCGTGCAACTGCTATATCGGTTCTTTAATTGAATCAGTGAAAACAATAGTGCAGTCACGATGATTGAATTGCACAGTTGAGAAATCGTTCATATTCAGTACCAGTAGGAAATAGTACTTGTACGTTATAAGACCGGCAGTTGACTGATTACAGTACGAGTTGTTTCACTCGAGTACTGTAATAATACCTTATGGACATGTGTCGCATCATATTTTATTTCATGAATAAATTAAATCACAAATTTCATTTGACAGTACAAAAAAATAACAATTTCAGTTGGGCAATATATAAAAAATTATGACTAGGAGTATATTCTATAGACTTTTATAATTTTTGTGTTCAGGGGATGTTTGGTTGCTACAATTTGTCTGACTAATAGAATATAACTTTATTTCAGTTACCTCAATAAAATATTCAAAAATCAGACACGTAAAAATAAGTAGAGTTCATTATTTTTGTGGAGCTTCAAAGCGTCTGATATGAGTTTTTGTCCACGCAAAGTGTCTGACACTTACGATACTATTTTAGAATAATTTTACAAAAGTCAGCCATGTGAATTTAAGTTAAGTAACTCTTATTTTTAGTTACCTTTCTTACTTGGTACCTGCCCAAGTGTCATAAGGCGAGCTCCACAAGCACGCAGGTATTCAAAGAATATGAGATGCTACTGAGAAATTAAGGTTTCATCTATGTGAAAATAAGTTATAAGTCTGATGGCTCTGGGATCTCGGTCTATTATATTTGTTCCATTCACTTGAGTTGTTAGAAACATAATGAATATCATAATCATAAAAAATACAACACTTGAGCTTTACAGATATGAGACCTCAGATATCAGGGTTTAAATATGTATATATTCCATATAAGGATTTCTGAAACAGAACAATTATACAACCAAATTACAGAATTGAATAATCAGTAAAACAATATCTGACGCAAGATACTCAAAGAATAACAAAAACGACAGACGATTGAACCTCCTGAAACCACCTGAAAATCTTTCTTCAAAATTTCATATATTTGCAATCTGTCAGAAAAACTAGCATACGCCCTTGAAGACGACAAAACACAAATAGCTTCTCGAAATGAAAATACTCCCAAGAAACTTTGTCGATGCTCAAAACTGACACTGCACTGGAATCTATTTCACAAAATTCCATGTCAAGATTGTGATGCAGTGTATATACGATAGACAAAACGATATCTGAAAGAACGGATTACAGAACACAAAAGAGAAACCATCTCACAATTTAATACTGAAGAAAAATGAAAAGTCATTAGCAGAATATGCTTCTAACAATCATTTCAAGTTCGATAACACCGAGATCATTACTCAATAATCTATTCTGTTATCAATCAGGTTGTATGAAATAAAATGTCAAATTTCAACTTGCTTAAAACTTCATATATAAGTGCAGTAGGTATAGGAAGTAGAATGTAAGCTCAGGATTATCAGGTTTGTATGTGATATATACATGTGCAATAATAGGCCTAGTTCTGCTTCAGGTAATAGTAATCTACGTAACAAGTTCCGAAAATACTGTTTTTCTTGACGAGTAGATAAAATTCCAGGACGAGAAAAGGTTGAAGAAAAAAATGAATTCAATCAATATAGAAATAAATTGAATAAAATGATCAAAACAATGAAAAATCAATATTTCAAAAATAGGGGAAATGATAAATGAAATCACAAATGAAATGGTAAGAAAAGAAACAGCACAGTTAATATGTCAGGTTCAAATGGGAAAGTATTATATAAATACAAAACGAAAGCCAACGCATTTAATGATTGTTTTGTAAACGTATTGAAATATATAGCTAAAACTATCAATGAGCCTGATAACTTCCCGGAAAACTTTTTGAATGATAAATCTATAGGGACCAGTAACGTAAATCAAAATATTCAATATTGTCTCCAACATGAAGAGAAATTGTACTCCAGGGCATGACGAGATACCAGCGGAGCTAATAAAAAATTATGCCTTAGTAAATATTATAAATACAATATTCAAAACGGGTAATAGCGAAACTTCAGAACTTCAGTTTTGAAGTTGAAAACCTGAAGTTTTGGGTTAATGAAAAAAATGTTGTTACTAATTATTCAAAATGGTCTGTCATGAAAGTTATTGTGACAAACCAAATTCTACGCAGACGAAGACGCCAACAGCTAGTAATTTATATTTTCACTTCAAACATACAGTAACTAAAATAATTATGAAGAAATTCTGCAAAACAAACACAACCGTCAACGACGTCTGCCCTCACGCGCCCGCCCGCGTTCAAGTCGCGTTCTCGGCGATAGCGCTTCATTGCTTAGACCACCCCTCTACCCTCCCTCCCCGCGTCTTTTCCGTCATCTTACTGTAGACGCAACGCCTAATGGCTTACTGCGTTGCGTCGAGTTAATCTTATCGTGATAACTTTTAAAAGAATCGTCCAAATTACTTAGGGTGAAAGACAAAGTTTATCTATATTGAATACTCAAAACGCTTAGTGTATCAATTTTTATGAGAATTTGACAGTTATTTTAAAATGTGCATTGTAAAAAAGTATCCAATTCAATTGAATTTCTGGCTGAGTATTTTGCATATATTGGCTACCACATAAGAGGTAGATATATGTTATTGCGGACTTTTATTTAGAACTATTTGAGATAAACAATTTTACGGTACATTATCTTCATGTAACTCCAAGATAGCTTTCAGGGAGCAAGAATTTTTCCGACTTACTCAATACTTATCGTTATATTTTGACCAAAATTACACGAAACCTTTGTAAATTGTAGCCTATATGTTATATTGATGTATGAGCTGTATTTATGTAAATTTTCATCTGAATCCGTTTAGTCGCTCAGGCGTGAAAGAGCCACAAACATACATATATCCATCCTTACAAACTTTCACATTTATATTAGTATTAGGCATGGATGCCTTTCGTTGAAAGAGAGGGTGATTTCACCATGAAAGTGTGTCCGAAATACTTCGGAGCTGCTTGATGGACATTGTCCATTTAGAAAAGACCAGAAGCAAAAAGTACTGATTAGGTGAGACATTAGTTGCAGATCCAAAGAGACAGAGATATCTCACGTTTTATGTGAATGTGAGGCATTGGATGTCAGGAGGCAAGCGATTTATGAACAAATCAAATGTGGAGAGCAAATTACTCAATTTTCCTAAAAATGTTATTGCGTTTTTTACGGACAAAACACAAGGACTGAAGTAAAATTTTTAAGGTGCTCTAAGAGCGGAGCCTGTATGAAAGTAGCGATTCACATTGGATTTGAATCGCTGGAGATCACAGTTAAACCTTAAAACTATGAGCAACCACAGTCCGTCGCGTATTTCTGATATGTATTGCTCTTGGTGAAGTCAAATGTTGCAAGTCACTTGAACACTTCCTGTGAAAGTATCTATAGAGGAGCTGTGAAAGTATCTATGGAAGAGAGACAAATCTCCAACCTGTCTTCGATGTTCCAGACTATCAAGGTTGCTAGTGATGTTCGCGTCTCCAATTAGTCGGATGGCTCTTTTCTGAATGGAATCCAGGAGCTTCAGGGTGTGCTCAGGAGCGGAGATCCATACATGAGAATAATACTCCAAGGAAGGTATGATCTGAGCTTTATAAAGCATCAAAAGTTGCTAAGGTGTGTACAGTTTTCTGGTTTGGAACAGTGTTCTGAGCTTTTGAGAAGCAGCCTTTGCAATTCCAGCAACATGATTGTGCCAAGACATATTGGTGTCCATTTTGTTCAAAATTCAGATAGGTTAATCCAATTTGCCTTTAACACTTCTTGTTATTGAATTTGTCTGTATAAGTACTCAAACGTCAAAAAACAAATAATTGAAATGTACATCCTTTTGGAGAACATTTTGTCGAATCCCGATAGAAAACTGGTTAAAATCGCTCACAATTATGTGAATATCGAATTAAAATTAATTTTAAATTACGTACCTGCCCAAATAACATTCAGACAACAACTCAAATGATGTCCTGAAGAAATGACAAACATAGTTTGCCACAATATGAAAAAATATGATAATTGTAATTGCAACAGAGAACACCCTGTACTACATCGAATGTTCCAAACTACAAAATTGACATATTTCACATTTCAAAACTCCTTTGGCAACTGTCAAAGACGTTTAAAAATGAAGCGAACCAGCGAAGAAAAAACTGCGAATATCATTAGATATAAGATGGAGGCAGAAACGTTGAGATGAGTATCTGTGTGATTCCTTAGCTTTTTTATTGATAGGCAAAATCATCAGATATTTTGAATTTACACAATAGGTGTACTGAAACATTGCCTTTTGTACATCTGTATAAAGTTCTCCATTACAATTTCATGATCGTGGTAGCTGAAAAAAACAAAAAAAGATCGATAAAAATTTTGATTTCCTCCACAAAAATGACTTTCGTTCAATATGACAAACATCCAATGAAGGATCTTCACAATTTATCATAAAAGACAAATTATTGAAATATAATAATGATAATATCAATAATAATAATGATTTATTGGCAGCTACAAAATACAACCAACTTTTCATAATTTACAGTATCGCAAACAAAACAGAGCAGTTAGGTTCTGATGAACCTGTCCATGACAATTAATTAAGAGCAGAAAACAATAAATGTACGAATGTCGCTGAGATATTCAACTAATCAAAAAAATAATACAGAAGAAAAAACGAATGAATATAAATTGAAAATTACAAAGTTATGGATCTTACCCAAAAAGAAGAAAAGGTAACCTGATATTTCGTTCACCTTATGCAAGGCAAATGATGTGCAAGGTATATGTTTTTTTCCTTCTTCCACCCAGTTTTCCCTCATGAAGGGTCAATCATCATATGGAAAAAGTTTCTATCCGTTCCGAGAATCCACTTTTTCACATCTTTCTTGAATCTGTTTTTATTAATAATGATTCTAATGTTTTCTGGCAATGCATTTTATATCTTGGTGCTATATACGAGAAGGTTCTCCGCTCTACTGATTTGTGGGCTTTTGGAATATTGAAGTTATCAGCAACTATTGCCCTCGTTCTATAAGTATGACATCCTTTCAAAATATATTGGGTTATCCAAAAAAAATTCACACAATGTTTGACATATAATTGTCGGATATCCATAATAGCCAGATCTTTGAATAACTGATCGCTTGAAAATTTCCTTTTTTTGGATGACATTATTTTAAGAACTTTTTTTTGGACTACTTTCAACTGTTGGAGGTGAATCCTTCTAACGCCGCCCCATCCAATAATTCCATAACCTAACAGACATTCGACCAAAGCAAAATATATGATCTTGAGCTTAACGATATTTAGTATTTGACGACATAACTAGAATATATAAAAGATTGATCTCACTTTCTTGGCTGAAAGAAATGGGCAAGTCAAATGACTCAAAAGTAGCAGAAAAACTGTATGAAATGAATTAAAATAAAGAAAATTAATTCCAGTTTTTCTAACAAAATTTCATATTTATTTTTCTGATGGAAACTTCGGCAGAATTTTCAATTGATAACATGATGGAACAATGTATGACTATCCAGGATCTTGAAAACTCTTGTCGTAGTTACTTTGAGTCATCCAAAATGAAGAAGTTCATAAGTATTCACACCGTAAAAAAATCATATACCAATCAATATGCATGAATGTAAATATTTCACGTGCTAGGCAGAGTTATTAAAAAGACACAGTTTGAGGTTTTTATTTCAATCGTTACTTATGAGAAAATCCCAACTATTTCTTCCTATCAAATACCTTGTTCATCTGGGCGTATCTTATTGAGACTCTCCTACGATCATTTTATTACGATTTGAGAATGTTTTTGAACATAAAATCTGTTTACGGAGAAATAGATTTTATAATTATCCGCTAAATGTTCATTAGATGGAACAACTTGTCGGGTAGGTGGATCAGATGCGGTATATTCAAATGAGTTGTTTTAAGTATTGGCTACAAAACGGTAAAGTCGACTTTTGAAGCGTAACAAATTTTGAAAAGTTCATTTCGTCGTTTAAAATACTTACAGAAGATATATTTTATAGACGAAATATCTTATCTGATTTCATAGATAGCTCTTCTACTTTCACGACCCAAATTAGCAATGGCTGTAAAAAGGTGGATTCTTTGAAAGATTTTCTTCACATATCATTAAAACTCTCAAGAAATCACGATGTATAATAAATCAAGCTAATAGTAAATAGAAGATTGTCAATTTCGAATCACAAGAAACAGTAGTTATACCATTGTTGCATAAGAAATTTATCAAATACGGAACACTTCTCTTACTAATTTTGAATATATCAAGAATTATATAAAAATTTTGAAAAAACAATAATGTCGAGTTTTTCGAACGAATGCACCATTATTTATTTATTAATTTATTTACACGGGCAGGCCCAATTCAAATAAGTATTACAGTGCCATATGTATAGGGTTACCTTTTATATTTCGGGATTAGAGAACAAAAAACAAATATTAATCATCGAAAATCACTTTATTGTTTCTCAAAATATTCCCCATGAAGATCTATGCACTTTTTCATGCGTTTGAACCAATTGTCGGGGCACTTTTGCCACTCTGATTGAGGTATCTCCAAAATATGCATTCTGAACGCAGCAACCGCTTCTTCAGGTATCGAAAAACGTTGACCTCTCAGTTTGTTTTTCACTTACGAGAATGAAAAGAAGTCATTCGGTGCCAAATCAAGACTATACGGTGGATGACTCATCAACTCGATGTTTTAGGTGCTCAAAAATGTAGTTGTTTGAGCCGATGTGTGAGAGCTCGCATTGTCGTGGTGAAGAGTGATCCGTCTTCGGCGATTGGTTTTCCTGATTTCTTGGAAGACAACTGGCAAACAAATGGTTGTGTACCACTCAGAATTGACTGTTTTGCATTGCTCTAGTGGTCCAGTTTTTTCGAAAAAACAGGTGACCATTTGCTTGGAAGTGCTTCGTGCACGAACAACTTCTATTGGATTTGGCTCATCTTGAAAAAACATTACACTTTCTTGAGTGCTATGTCCAATCATGAGTTTCCAGTAGACCGTAAATACGCCTTATGATAAAGAATTATTAAATATATAATTTTTTTAATCTGCATTGCGGTATGTTTTTGATAACCCACTCTGTATACTTCCATGAATATTTTTATAGCATGTCCACATTGAATAAACAATATATCACTGTTTTTTTCAATTTTCAAATGTTTAAATGGGTAAAAAATAAAAAAAAATGTTTTTCCAATTATTTTGAGTCATATCCGAGTTGAATTACTCACACTCCGATACATTATTATAGATAACCTTAAGCTCCCATATTCCAGTTTGTATTGAAGCGAAAAAAATCCGAATATACTATTGTGACAGTTTTCGAAAGTTCCGAAAATTTTACATACATCGTAAATAATAACAGCCCCTATCATATGAATAACTATGAAATCATTTGAGTTGATCATATTAATGTGTATTACAAATCAAAGATGCCTAACTTGTAATAAAATTCATCTTCACATAATTTATTATCATTCCTTTCTCAGAAGTTGATAAGACGTTAAACAAAAAACTCATAAAAATAGGGAGATATTGCAAATATATACTTTCCTGTTTCAATCCGGGTCTGTTAGCGAATGCCAATATATCCGTTTCTTGGTAAGGATTTTAATTTATGACTGAACTTTAGCAACTAAACATTTTTCGAATTAAATTATTGTTGAACAAAAAATTATAAATTTATAGAATATACGTTGGCTTTTGGTTGTGTTACGAGCAATACAAAAATTGTACATAAATTGAAAATAATGAATTTTCAAAAACGTAAAGTAAACGAAAAGTTACCAATATGTTTTTTGAGAAGTTAACATATGAAGTCTGTTCAAAATATTAGGTGAATTTTCATTTTTCTCGAAAAATATTCATTTATTCGTTAATTTCTATTGTGTCCCCTTCAAAGTAGTCCCTCGCAGATATAAAACACTTGTGCCAGAGTTCTCTCTAATCCTCGAAGCAGTTCTGATATTATGCACTTTTTGATATAACCTTGAGCTCTCTCAGTGATTCGGTTGTTATCTTCTCAATCGTCGAGAAACGCCGTCCTTCCATGGGTTTCTTCAATCTTGAGAAAGAGAAAAAGTCTCAGGGAGGCAAATCTGGTGAATACGCTGGCTGTTGTATTCAATCCTATCATATTTGATTGACTGATAGTTTGACCAGAGTTATTTGAGGAGAACATACTATTCATGTAAATAGTGAAAAGAAGTGGTCCCAGTACAGTGCCTTGAGGAACACCATAGGTTACAGTTCTGGGTATGCTCAGGACACCATCGCTTTCAACACTTTGTTCACGCTTTGATAGGTAACTGGACAAAATGTGTTTCCACGTATACCATAGTCATTCAGCTTTCGTAAAAGGTTTTTATGACATACAGTGTCAAAGGCCCTGGAGAGGTCTATAAATATTCCAAGAATGGGTATTTTTTTATTTAGAGCATTATAAACAGTTGTAGCGAGTTTATAAATGGCATCTTCGGTTGATCTGCCTTCTCTAAAACCGTACTGAAATTCCGATAATATGTTAAATTTCTTCAAAAATATAGTCAATCTAATTTTTATTAACCGTTCCAAAATTTTAGAAATGTTGGAAAGTAAAGAAATTGGTCTATAATTACCGATTTTTAATTTATCTCCATTTTTATATAAAGGTTTTATCAATCCATATTTCAAAACATTTGGAAAGCACCCAGAATCGAAACATTTGTTACATAAAAATGTTAGTGGAGAGCATATCTCATTCGCTACTTCTTTCCAAGTTTCTGATCGGATATTATCACATCCGGGTGACTTTTTTGGTTTTAATATTTTTATTGTTTCCATAATTTCGAATTCATTTGTGGGGTAAAGGTACATCGTGTTCCAAATTGAGAGATTTGTCGTAATAATAGAGAAATTAGAAGTGTGTGTTCTCTGAACATTGATGTTTCGACTTCATCGTAGATAGCATTATCACCACGTGGTAATGATCCTGCTTTGTAAAAGGTAGCTGATGTTACCTAACTCCTGACAAAGTGTTTGTTGGTTCTTGTTGAAAGACTGCTCAAATTCAACCTATATCCAAGAAGGAATGAAAAATTTCTCATACAACTACTGAAAATCATCATCTCATACAACTACTGAAAATCATCATCTCATACAACTACTGTTAACAACACTATCGTAAATATTTGGAATACTTCCAGAAATCACATTTATGATCTTGAGCGATCATAAATATGGTTTCCGGTTAGGACGAAATGCTGATTGGATGGCCTCCTCGTTCGCCAGATCTCACCCCATTAGATTTTTATGAGGATATTTAAAACAAAAGGTTTACAAGGATCGACCATTTAATAATGCTGAGGAGCTTGAAAATTCGATACGATTTCATTGCAGAAATATTTCACCAAGTGTGTTACGATCTACTCTTTGTGAATTTTATGATCGGACAATTAGATGCATTGAACAAGAAGGTGGACATACCGAGATACGTCGATAATTTTTTTTTCACACCGCACCGATTTTAAATGCAATTGAAAACATTGTATTATCCCTTTTTTATTATTTTGTTAATATAAATTGATAATAATAATATTGTTTACTTTCAACTCTCATTTGTTTTGTTCCTTGGGTATCCGCGATCATTTTAAAAGAATTTTATGTTTGTCGATTAATTTGTATAGCTTTTTCATGAACATTTCAAATACAAAATGTTCACTTCAAATGAGAGTTTTTGAATAAACATATTACCATTACTAGTGTAGTGCTATAGGTTGTGACAAAATTTCTATCCGCATGTTACATATGATGATACCTCAATTGCTGCCGCATATTACATTTATTTTCAATTCCATTATCACACGTCGATTTCCATCTATATGGAAACATACCCCTCTAGCAAAATGTAGCGACCCCACCGAATTGTCCAATATACGACCGATCAGCCTACTTCCTACTCTGTGGAAAGCACTAGAAATGATTATAAAGAAACAAATTTCCAACTACTCTGTGGAGAAAAATCTCATTTCTGACGTGCAAAAGGGGTTCCGCCCACATTTTAGTATAACAACAGCACTGACCCTTATCACTGATGATATTTTCAAGTCATGCGATGAAAAAAACTTCACTTGTCTCATTTTGCTTGATTACAGCAAGGCTTTTGACACAGTAGATTTGTCTATCTTGTGTAAAAAACTTCAGTTTTTTGGTTTTTCTCGGAGCGCAGTATCTCTTTTAGACACATATTTAACAGAACGGACTTAAAGTGTCATACTGGATGGTGAACAATCTAAATTATTGGTCAGAAGATTTGGAGTTCCACAAGGTTCTGTTTTGGGACCACTTCTTTTTGCCCTCTACATAAGTGATTTCTATAAATGCATTCAGACATGCAAAATTCACCACTACGCCGATGATACCCAACTATATACCTCTTTCAGCTTCCATGAAATTAAAGAAGTCGAAAAACTCATTATCAGAAATCTTCAATCGCTATTTGATATATCTTGTGCACACAATTTGAAACTCAATCCAAATGAATCGCAAGTTATGCTTTTCGGACCAAAAAATAGAAGAAGTGCGGTCCGTGAATCTATCTATTCACATCGATAATCACGCTATCCCCTTTGTAGAGGCAAGTAAAAATTTAGGTTTATGGCTTGACACTGAACTTAGATTCACAAAACATGTCAATCACGTATGTAATTCCTCTTTCAATATTTTGAGGCAGTTATATCCTAACAGACTTTTATTGCCTAAAAACTTGAAACTCAGCAACTGCGATACTCTCAAGAATGGCCTAGTGTGATAGCATTTACGGACCAGCATTACAACAAACTGATGCTCGGCGTCTTCAGAAAATACAAAATATCCGTAAATACGATCACATAAGCCCATCCTTTGAGAATCCTAGTTGGCTGAAACTTAATGCCCTTAGAGAACTGCACCTTCTTACTTCCACTCATAAAATCTTGCAAACCGGAACTCCAACCTATCTGTGCGATAAACTCATTTCACTATCTTTTCATAATAACAGTCGCACCTTTTGTTTTTATCCAATCATAATTCGGCTATTTACACACGTAGTTTGTCATATATTGCAGCTGAATTGTATAACACCTTATCTGTAGATTTCAAACAGTTACCTCTCGAAAACTTTAAGACTCAAAGCTCTAATATCAATGAGTTCAAAATTAAACAAATATATCACTTTCCTCAGGCTATCAAATATGTTTTGATTTCCCAAATTTTGTTATTCCATATCGCGATTGTATCATTCTATGTTATTTATAATAATTTATCATTTATTTACGATACCTCGCAATTTTTTTATAGTTTTGAATGTTTAGGTTTGAAAGCAGCTATGTTAGCTGAGCCTCGCCCATTCATCATACTATATTTCATTATATCTTTCTATTGTTTATTTCTTATTACGATGAATAAAGACCTGTTATTATTATTGTTATCAACCTATAGTTCTTCAAAAAATATGGACTCATGCCACCGCCAGCCCAAAATCCATACCAAAGAGCGACTTTTACAGGATGCATTGGACGCTCTAGGATCTCATGTGGATTGGTGTCATTCCAAATTCGACAATTTTTTTTTGTTCACGTACCAATTCATCCAGAAATAGGCTTCATCACTGGAGATTATTTCTTGATGAAAATTTGGGTCAGTCGCCAGCTGCTCCAGAGTCCAGTCAGCGAACACACGTCGTTGTCTACGGTCGTTAACCTTCAGGTCCTGGGTCAGTTGAATTTCGTACAGGGGCAGGCCCGAGTTCTTGTGAGCGAAGCGAAATCGACTGCCTCGAATTCTCCTGAACACGCTCACAGGCAGCGGCGGTGTTTTCGGCAGATATTGCGTTTCATCAACGTACGGGTGTTGGTCAATCGTTTGGTGTAGTCGAATTTATCCATGACATTGCGAATAGTCCTTTCGGTAGGACGATTATGGCGACCGTTAAATGGGCGAAGCGCGCGGTACGTTGATAATACGTAAAATTGATAAAACAATTTTATATTCTGCATGTGTTGTTGAATACCATATCCGTCCATGGTGATTTGGCAGAACAGACTGAGCTATACTTCCAACATTCAAATACTTTCACCTGAAAATACAGATTCAGAATTTGTTATTATATAAGCTTTCTTAGAATGCGTGTTTGGAATTACCCGAAGCCAAAATTCCATTTTGAAATATCTAAACATAGAAAAGCACTAATTTGGCATAAGAATAACACGAAACCTCAAGTTTTTCTAAAAATTAATGACTAAATTATCCAAAAACATGATTTTTGCTTGTTAGTATATAGTACCTTCAGAATCTTAGTGTAAAATCAATGATATGATCATGATAAAATTAATGTGGAATATTTGATCCTCAACAAAACTGAAGACTTAAAAATATATTTGCGTGGGGAAAACGACAGAATCCCAATGACTACAAAAGGTTGGAAAAAGTTCATTGTTCAACTTCCAATCCGTGGGATGATCATTCGTCAGAATATGTAGAACTATTTCCGAAATTCCTTATGATTTCTTGAAATGTTTTGGAGTTCCAGATATTCTATTCTGATATTCTATTCTTTCTTGGGAAAAGCGAACCATTTTTTTATTTTTATAGATTATTCATAGTTATCAAAAATCAGTTCGACTTTTTTTTCAGTGATTGATTTTGGAGCCAAAAACAATAACATTAGATTCACTATTATTAATAATCAGACAGTGGTTTGAGGCTGCCCCTGTGAAAGCTTTGAGATCTTTATTTATTCGAGACAAGCGTTATCAATCATTTAAGTGTCATCAGTGTATTTTGCAGTACTGAAGACTCTTGACTAAATTCGACGTATATATAGCAAATAGTAATGGACCCAATATGGACCCTTGAGGGACGCCACGGTTTAATGAAATATATTGGGATTCTAGTCCGTCTATATTGACCTTTTGCTGACGATTTTCCAGGAATGATCCAAATAGCGAGACAGCAGTATCGGAGAGACCTATATAAGATAAAATTCTCAATAATAGTTTATGGCTGATTGTGTCAAAGGCCCGTCTGAAGTCCAATAAAATCAAACAAGTACAATATCCCTGATCTGTTGCTCTAATTACATCATCGACAATATGCAAGAGTGCAGTTGAACAGCTATATCCCTCACGAAAACCTGATTGAATCGAAGGTAGTATTGAGAAGTACTCGAGATATTCCCTTAGCTGGATTTTCATTGCTTTCTCCAGAATTTTCGATAAGGTTAGCAATATACTGATTGCTCTGAGACCTTTTGAATCTCTTGAATTGGCCTTTATGGTAGTACTTTTACAATAGCACTCTTCCACAGTGTCGGAAACAATTGCTAAGCAAGAATTGAAAATATCAGTTATATAACATATTATGTACGGGCAACATAATCTTATATAATCAATATTCAATTCATCACAACCTGCAGCTTTTGTTTTGATAGAATATAATGTTTGGTAAACAAATCATCAACTTCTCTGAATATAAAATTCTCATCAACCAGCTTATTATTTTCATAGAACGTTAGTATATCATATGGTGCATCAGTAATAGGTATGGAGTTGATAAAATATTGGTTGACTTCATTTGGATTTTTCAAATCTTCGGGAATATCATAAGATTTCTGCGGTAAGATATTATTAGATTTCAAAGTTCTCCACATCTCTTTAGAATTTTTGTTATTATGAATGTGAGCGAAATATGCTCGTTTTTCTCTTTTGATGGCTTGATTTGTATAATTTTTCATGTCTTCATAGAATTGTGGATGCACGGCTGACTTTGTTGACTTATACCGTTTTAGAGCCTTGTCCCCGATTAACATCTCTTTCAAAACGTATGTGAGCCAGGGAGCTTTTTTATGGTAACCCCTGAATCTGAGAATGTTTTCGAAAATTCTGCTTAGAACTACCCACGAAATCGTTCAGTCCCCATCGCCAAGAAAATAATCACTTAACATATCTTCACCCTTCGCTGGTTTTCAACAATGCACAAATTCCGAAAGGGATTGCCGAGCGATATCACTTTCGAAACCACACACCATAATAGCTCGATTCGAATTCTAAGTAGGCGGGAAAGAACACCTGAAAGTGCATCAAATACTCTAGAAAGGAATATCAATGCAATGAATGGAAGAAACTGTGGGGAGGTGAAAAGAAATCGGTCTGCGGTGGTTGGGGTGGCTCTGAGCGTTTCCCGATAAAAATTGAAGAGTAATTGCTATCGGAGATTGGATATTATTTTTCATCATAACAGTCTTTACAGAACAAGAAAATGCTATTGGAAAATGCAAATGGAATGCGGTTCTCGGAAATCGTTTCTAAATAGATTAAAATAAGGAAAATGAGAGGATATTATATTTCTATAGAAGCGCTGCTGGTAAACACAGAAAAATGAAGGTTGAAATAAATTCATTCCACTGATTGGATGAAAATATATTTAGAGCTAGCTTTTTTAACCCTAACTGAAAATCTTGCAACGTGAAAAGAAATAATGTTTTTAACTCTGGAGAAAGCGTAATTCCTACTGCATCCAATTGAGAAAAGTAAGCACTAGAAAAACAAACTGATGTTTTTTGAAACGAAATATCTTTTGATCCCCTATTCCATTCAAGATTGAAGGGCTGAATCTCTTCACTTCAAGGGGAGAAAGTACATGATTCAAAATATGCTCAAAAGTTAGCCATGAAGATATAAATAGATGTTGTCATTGACTTACCGACTGAGTTATTTGATAATTCTTCTTTATTACAGGCTACAATAATTTGTTTTCTACCCAATTATTGTATTGTTTGAATTTCATACTCATTGTTAATTTTTTGTATTTCCTTCTCTTTTCAACTTTTCAACAGTACGAATATTTTGGTAATGGTAATATTACGTTTTCAATTTAATATTCATTTTCATTTTATATTTTCTTTCATAAATCCTTCTTACAAAATGTATGTTCAAACTTGTAACTATCAACTAAAATAAAATTGTCAGAGAACTTTCCAAAATTAAAAATATAAGAAATTGTCTTTGTTTCATTTTTATTGTTTCACCCTCTCCATTCACTATACTGAATCAAATGTCCAAACACTTTCTTCTCAAGATCGATAAAAAACTTTTCGAGTCGCTCCGATCATTGAAATACATTTTTAAAAATTGTAATAATGAAATATCTCATGCAGATGTAAAAGTTCAGTACCATTCAGCTGACACTATGGAAGCGAAGATGATAGTCATAGTTATATTCAAATTTTTCATGCAGTAGATTTCATGTCAGGGAAACAGTATATTGATACAAAAACAATAGAAATTTTATTTTCGAGATACATTCTACATACATGTTAATTTTTACGATTTACAGTTATTTCATGAAAGAAAATTAATATCTACTGCAAAAACAGTAGACCTGGCAACCCTGAACACAGCGCTCCTCTCGTGTGATTTCTTCTTATTCTGCAGTAGATTGATGAACGGGCGATTCGCTAAGCAAGTTATCATCATCTAGAGATGACGATGACTGTCATCTGACTGTGTGTCAGTTCTTATACAGAGTGATTCGGGGAAAATTAAGATATGGAACAATGACTAATTAAAAAAAATGTTTAGGAAACCTTCGAAATTACTTTAAAATTTAAAAAAATAATGATTTTGCGCGGAAACTGCATATCACACAAGCGGCAGATTTAACTTAATTTTGGAAGGTTTCTTGAATGAATGGTTGATCTTCATATAACGTGATGACGAGCCCGCCCCCATGCGTACAAACTCATTTTAAATGTAACCCCCACTACAGCTCTCGTCAGACATACAAATGCTCTGTACAGAGGCGTTTAATTACTTGTCCTGTGTTGTGCCTGAAAAAAATGTCATCGCGTAACAAAAAACCAGTCATCAAGAGTCAGGCACGTAAAATAATTCTTAAAGTGTTCAATTATTCTCAAAGTGTTGAATGGGAGTCGGATACGTTATCAAATGTGAAAAATAAAACGTCTCTCGCTATAGGTAACATCGAATAAATTTAAAAAATAACTATTTCAACACAAATCTCTATTTTGTATTAGGTATTTCAATAAGAACCATTGAAAAAGCGGTTAAAGAAGGGGAGCAATTAATTTCTGCAAATAACGGAGGAGTGAAATTTTTCACCCCAAGAAAAAGCGGCCTAAAAAAGCACCAGTAACTGATATTCTAGAGTATGAGTGTTCCAATATTAGACGGATTATTCACGACTTTCACGAGACCGAAGGGTGTCTGTCGTATTACGGTAAAAAACTTCCAACAAAAAATTAATGACGTTTTGGGAATTATGGAGGAAGACTGAAAATAATAGAAAAATTTCAATAGAGAAGATGGACATTAGAGCATTGAGGATCAAGTATTTACAAAAAATCAATTATTTTCGTAGCCAACACCGACCAATTGTGTTTTTTGATAAACATACCTCCATAGTGGACATACATCTTCCAAGAACTGAAAGGATGAATGAAGGGTTGACTCATTATTGTCCATGCAGGTGGACTTTATACCTAACTGTGGGCTTATATTTAAATCGAGCACAACATTAGGGATTCTCATTCAGAAATGAATTCTGAAAATTATGGTAGGTATATGGTTACAAGAAAAGTTAATCCAAAATTTATCTGTGAATGTTATAAATTTAATCACCAAATTTCAATGCATAAATGTTATAAATTTTATCACCAACTGTCAATTCTTTATTCATTGTATTATTCTCAATTATCATCATATATTCTTATTGTTCACCAT
>WOGR01001759.1:259-19003 GCA_015342045.1 Leptinotarsa lineolata | reverse complement strand
TCCTCTAGTAGCCATTTCTTCTCTAAACGGTAGCACAAAACTGTTTAATATGTACACCAAAGTGGCTGGCTCCACACTGATCGAGTCACTGCCTGCAACTAAGGTCACGCCCGGCGCCCAGCAGACAGTAGGTTTAGGAAGAGGGCAGACAGACTGATACATACATGCCTTGTTCCAGTAGGAACTGAATTTTCCCAGTTTAGATTTGTTTTGTCATTAGAATAAATATATTATCACCGTATTTTATCTTAGATATACACTCACATTGTGTAGTGACTTGTTCATCATGAAAGCTTCATAATTCAGACTCAATTTACCGTTTATATAGGCTATATAATACAGAAACATCAAACCCATACCGAACCTAAAAACACATTCAATAAGAAAATTTCAGGTGAAATTTGTGACTTATCTATAGGTGATAGATTTTTTTTACTATTTTTTCCGTAATCTACACCACACAAAATACTGTTGAAATCACTAGTTGAATGTCCTACAACTTTTTCATCGCAGACCTGTGTAATTTATTCAACTACGATACGATCCGATAATGTTCGTAGCAGGTCATGTAAATAAACAGTCTTATTTCTAATACTGGGCTGTGAACATCTGCATATAGTCAGGGTAAACAAACACTTAGATAATTGAAAAACAGGTAAACAATAATAAATATAGCACACACAAATCATTTCACAGTATTTCAAAATATGTCATCATGCCATTTCTCGAAGTATTGAAAATTTTTCGAGTGCAGAGCAAATCAGCAAAATATTAACTGGTTATTCTACAGAGTGTAATCAAATCTTCCGTACAAATATCAGGGAACAGTAAAATTTTGGGTTTATTATTGTGAGCAGTAAAGGAAAAATACGACGTAAAGTATGACCGAAATACCGGGCTCTTCTGAATATTCAAACATTCGATCAAAAGTGTCACATCCGACAAAAATGTAATATCTCTTCCCGTAAATAATTCCGCATGTAGTACACAGTAACAGAACTCAACCTGAAGAGAATAATACCAATCATAAATTTAACGCCAGAAATGTAAGAGACGTGACTTTCAGCAAGATACGGGCAAAGATGTGAAACACTACCGTATAACTCATACCTTGTATGAATTCAGCAAGCTTACAGAATCCATAAAGGGAGACAATAAAGCCAGAGCGGCCACGAACCGCTTGAATGTATTTCTGATAGGAAAGCGATTCAATATATTTATGACTCTTTCAGGTTATCCAGAGAGAGCGTTCGAAATATAATTTAATAAATAATATCTGACTAAATATATGATGAAGTCAACGAACAGTTCAATATTTCGAGTATGTCCATCAAAAAGATAAAAAAAATTCAGGACTGCTTCAAAATTTATTTGTGAAGTAAAAACAGCTTGGAAAATCTAGCTGTGCTTCTGAATATTAGATGCACAGTAGATCAGCCGCTGGAGTGGGGTGAGAGCTCTTTAACATCTAAGAACTCGAGTAGCAAACCGTGTTAGTACAGTAAGAGAAGGAATTATTCTGTGTGATAAACTATGAGTTATTATCTGTTGTCTTTGAAAATGCCATCGAACAGTAAATCGAAAAACAAAGTTCTCAATGGACAAAGCAGAGAAATTGTGAACATCGTATTGAGATTTTTAAAAATAGAAGCAACGACAGATGGAATAGGAATTTCTCTCGTGGACGTAAAAAGTATCAATTTGTATTTTCACTTTGAAGGTTCAAGAACGAGGGGTTTGCGTGCGAACTGTACGAAATATCATATTAGGGATGAAAGAATACAAATGGTGACAAAGAAACATTTTCAACTTTAAATGAAGAGAGATGTATTAAGAATTCCAAAATTGTCATGGATAACGCTGATTCAGCAATTTTACGCATATTTGATTTACATATCAAAGAGAAACGTGTTCTTTCGCTTAGGGAAATTTATAAAATTATCATCCGAAATTCTGACTGTCAGGGTGGCAGGAAGTCTTTGCGTAAAAAATTATCAACATGGATTGAAAGGTTTGAAAAAACGTGTTAGTAAAGGGCAACGTTTGATCATTATACATGCTGGTGGTAAAAATGGGTTTGTGCCTGATACATTAGATGAAAATCAAATTTTATCATAGTTGATTATCACAACAAGATGAATTCTGATGGAAATGGCTGTAGAAGCGTTGTGCTGATCGATAATACACCATATCATAATAAATAAATCGACAAAATGTCAACGACTTTGACTGAACGGTTGTTTTGGTGTTGAAAAGAGTATGAAGATTAATTTTATTTCGGTTGGCTAAATGTTTTCTCAATATTTTAATGAAGGAACCCGCACATTTTTTATGAGAAATGCGGCTGTCCCATTGCTAAACACAGTAACTACATTAACATTACAATGGAGAAGAATCGATTTTTATTATACGTTTAGAGCTAAGGAAAATAAATGAAGATCTTGTTCTGAAATTGTAATGGTGTTCGAGATAGAACTATAGCATTGTTTTCATGACGATTTCAAAAGAATAGTCAATCAAATCAATAGTTCGGCAGCTAAAATAGAGGTTTTGTATGATATGTTTTCAAAAATGATTGAGATAATAATTTATCAAAACACAGTTACTGCCATTGCTTTGTTTTGAAATAAGGAGATTATCTGTAAATGGAGCACAGTAAATGACTTTACTTTGTTTTGAAGTAAGAAAATTAGCTTTAGATGTTCGACTTTTCGCAACACCAAACATATTATAAACGAAACAGAAACTCGTAAAATACGATTTTGATCCTTTATTTCAAAAATGAACTTAACAAAAATTTTTCAAACTCAGAAAAGTAACCTGAACTTCTATAATGTTTTAAACGAAGCAAATATCAAAAATTGAATCAAGTGTAATCCGCATATTCAAATGTCAGAATCTATATCTGCGACTTCTTGTTCAGCACTGACCAAGTCCATAGAAGCTTCGGATTCTGCCATTGTTTCCCAAAACCCCCTTCTACTGGTGGGCATTAGTGGTACCAGATCTTTGAGCAGCTTCGCTTTTTTGGATGCTGCAATGCCACGGGTGGAAAGAGTTTGTGGCCTTAAAGTAATAGGGTTATGCTTTTTCTGTATAAAATCCAACACCTCATATTCATCTGGAAAATTAATTTTATATTGCATACATTGGCTTCCTTTTGTGAAACAGATTTCAACTAATTCATTCAGAAGAAGATTCTCCAATGGATCATCTTGCTTTCTTGCACTTCTTTTCTTATTTTGCCACATGTGAAACTTATTCAATTGTAGAACTTTTAATTTTGTTCTGGATGATTCGACGGCTTCTACCAATATATGTTTCTCTTCCGTAAGAGTTTTTGCTCGATATTACCGTGGATGCTGTCTGCGCTCATATGGGTAGGGCCTTTGGTGAGATATCGAATCACAATTTTATTCGGACCAGTTACACGATTCACTTCAGTCACAAGTGAGGTATACAGCACCCAGTTCTTATTCTGAGCAATACAATTATCAGCCCAAAATACAAAATTCATAGAATCCTATTCCTTCTCAATAACTTTGAACACAGCATCAACAAGCACTTCAGCTCTGCGTCCTCCTAAGGCTTCGTGCCATAACACAGTAACTTTTATTAGAGTGATTTTTGCCTAGAGTGGCAAACCTTTGATTGAAAACCACCAGTCGACTTGTGAAAAATGCAGTCTTGATTTGGGGCATTATGGGTAAATCCATGAAGTAAACCCGTTTACTTGTTCAACATGCATCTGTTGTTTCATCTGAGTTCTTTTTATATTCTGAATTTGCTTTTGCAGCTTTGGCACGGTGAACATTTATTTTGGATGTTTTCACTATCTTCGTTTTCCAAAATGATTCTGAGAGATGAACACTCTTCACAGGCATCCGACTTGGGTTGACGAAGAGAAATATTCATTTTTTTCATAACCTGCCTTTCAAACCTCAACTTTACATGTATTCGGATGTTTTATTACAAAATCATCGTACATGATTTCAATTGTGAGGTCTCTGGGTAAATATCTCACATTAGGAGGGTTCCTCCTTCTATAATGACTCACACAAGGCTTGAACGATTCAATGTGGTTTCTTATTACATCTCGATCAACTTCCGGTCAATGGCTTCCTCCTCTACGCTCTTTCACTTGATCTCCGCATGGGCTCGCTTTCATTGCGTGAACTAATTCGGTTATAACTGAATCACTAGAATATCCTCAATTATTTAGGAACGTCAGTCTGTATACTGCTATTTCAGTATAATCTGCAAGTGGTAGAGTTAAATGCCTTGATTCAGATCTTGGATGTGTGGCTGAAGTGCTTCTTCGTTTTACTGGAACTAATGTTAAATGTTTGCTCAACCACTTGCATCTACTTGTGTAGTCTAAATTCTAGTAGTTGTTCCAGATATCATGACGATGTTCTTCTGTGAGACTTTTACACAGCTTTCTGCATCTACTTCCACAAATAGCACTCATAGGATGCATATTTTTGTCTCTATTGATTTTTTCCACTCCTACTGGTCTTCTTCCATTTCTTCTCAATTCTTCAGTACTTTGCTCTTCTATACCTCCTTCATTGTTCAGATTTTCCTGAACAGTGTTGTTCTGAGAAAATATAATATACACAACTTTTGGATTATGAACTGGTTAATAAATTCTACCACTAAACCGTCAAGTTCAGGCACATTTTTAGTAAAATTCGAAACATCCGTTTTATTCTGACCATCTCCTCCATTCCTTATATCTGACTGACTATTATCACACTTCGTTTCGCTCTAAAAATGAAAGTGTTAATATTGTAAACAAAAAAAAAAATAACAAATTGAATAAAGATAATTCCACTGAGGAAGTCAACATTTTTATAATGTTTGGTTATAATACTTACTTTTTGTTCGAAAATGGATATATTTTCTTTAAAATGTGATATTTTTACTCTCAGATTCCACAACGTCATCATCGCATTCGCTGCTGCTGCTGTCGCTAGGCTCGTAATCTTTTTCCAGATAACTATCATCAACCGGGCTTTCAAGAAAGTTCTCACGTAAAGAATCATTAATGTCACAAAATACTTAATTACAGGAAAAAGTTGTGGTGGTGATGAGTCGATATCCTTAAACAATGAAAAATTTAAATATAATATTTCATGACAATGTCGTGTTGATATATTTACCTTCGTGGCGCGAAAACGAGCAGAATATACCAAACGTTCAGTTAGCGAACTGCACGATGCAACAATACTGTTCGGCGACGACATCCTTCCACGACGCTTGGTTTGTCCAGACGACTGATCATAGAGAATAGAGACTGACTTGTTAGTTAACTGACGTGGAAGTTGCACGTGCAGTTAACTTCTAAATTATAATGTTGGAGATACCCCACTTGATACCGAATTCTACAAATTTCCCACAACAAAACACAGTAACAACAGAAACCGTAACAAAACGCAGTAACTGCCCATCAGTTACTGTGTTTTGATATAGGATTTGATGAAAACTGTGAATGCATTGTATTCCCATTATTTATTGTAAGATTTCAGTTCGTAAAATGCCGAAATGTTCAACAAAACACAGCAACTACAAAACCTGATGAACCCGCGTTTTTACCAAAATGTTATTTGCTGTTTTTTGTCATGGGACAGCCGTCCCTTCTTAAAGGGCATTGAAAGCCCAAAAATGAACGATTGAGAGGTTATTGATAATGTTTTCACAGTACCGGCAGTTGAATAAGCTATCAAGTCATTTCAGCCTTCCGAATCTCCTGGAGAGGATGGTATATTTCCAGATTTCCTTCAAAAGGGTTTGGAAATAATCTTACCTATTCTAATAAAATTGTTTAGAGCTAGTCTAGCGTGAAACTATATACTATCCAGTTGGTTGGCAACAAGGGTGGTATGAAAGGATTGAGAGGATAATAGACGGACACATTAGAAGGTTGGCATTGCAGCCTCTCTGAATAACGACCGGCAAATCGATAAGTTAGGCATTGAATAACCCCCAATCTCCCAATCTCTTGAGAACAAAAAGATTGAAGGAGCATTTGACAATGCACTACCAAAATATCACTTCTGCCTAGAAAAAGCATAGAATCGACCACAGCTAGCTAGATCTATATCATGCTAGTAAACAAAACTGCAACTCTGACTCTTCGAAGCAAACCTAATAAGTTCAGGTTCACTAGTGGCTGCCCTCAAGGTTGGGTACCATCTCCCCTGTCAGGTTGATGCCTTCGACAAAAAAAAGTAGATCTGCAGCTTATGCAGATGACCTTGTCATCTTGGAAATGTCAACATCAGGGAGGGTAGCTTATAATAATCAATCACCAAAGCACGGTGAACTTTGTTCACAGTTGATGCCTGAAGAAGCAGATGTCTGTCAACCCCAGCAAAACTGTTATAAATCCCTTCAATTGGACGATTTAACGCTACTTTCTCTCATTGATGAGATCATTTCATTCGGAACCGAGGTGAAATATTTTGGCACTGTCATTGAAAAAAATCACCTGGATCGCTTGATTGGAAAAAGTTTCTGACAGAGCCAGACCAGCCCTATAGACATGTCGAAGGATTTGTGGTAAAACTTGGGGTTCAGGTCCCAAAAAAATCTATTGAATTTATGTGATGATTGTCAGACCAATGACCACTTACGGATCAATTGCCTGGTGGCCGAAAGCTTCACAGAAAACGGCTCAGGCGAAGCACCCTGACTTACAAAAAAAGCTTGTTCGATCATCAGTGTTGCCACCGGTACCACTCCGTCAGCAGCAATGGAGATCCCTCTAGATATATTTCCTCCTCACATTTTTCTGGAGAAAGGGGCTGAATTGACTACATATAGACTTGAGCACATTGCCAATTGCACAAGTCAATCTGATGTAGAGTACAACAGACTGCTGGTTGACACTGAGAATCACAGCATTCTGGGAATGACCTCTATGATTCTAACTGTCAACTACGAACTGCCTTACAAAGTATCGTTTCCATGTAGGGAAAACTGGATCCCTCGAAAGAAGGAAATATTAAGGGCAGATAGTTGTTCATTCACAGAAGGATCAAAAAAAGCTTCAGGTTCTGATGCAGAACAGAGATATCAATCTGCCTAGGGACCTATGCGACTGTATTTGAAGCAGAAATTCATGCTATTGAATTGAATGCAGAGAGAGTAGGAGGATCTAACCTCATACACAAGTCAAGAAAAATATTCTTGGACAGTCAAATTGCGTTGGAAGCTCTTGGCTCTTACCAAACAACGTCAGAATTTGTGATAAATTGCCAAACAAACATTGTGTGAGCCACAATAAACCCTTGTTGGTTGCAGTGGAGGGTCGAATAGACCCCTACAGTTTTGTCCTAATCTAACTCAGACTATCCTGGAGAATGAAAGAATATAGAAGAAGTTATAGAATGAGAATACCAAATACACATTTGGAATGCTTGGAAAATAATAGAGTTGAGAATTCAAAAAAATCACCGAATGATGGTATATAATTGAATAGTTTCTCTCTTGTAGAATTCAAATTGGAATCATGACCCTGTAACAAAATCTGTTCTCTCAACTTTTTGTTTGATCCACGGTTAATGTAGGTTTCAACTATTTCATCCAAAAAAATCGACAATATTATTCAGAAGAATGATCCATTATTCGAATTCATAGTTTGTATATATGTAGGTATCATATATGAGAGTTTGTTGATGATAAAAAAACAGAAGCATATAGTTTTGGAATGAAAAGAGAATTTTCAAAGGATGATCAGTTTTTCAAGGAAGAACCTTTTGGTGTCCTACTTCTGCATCAATGAGAAACTTCCAATAATGAAAAGAAAGTAAATGTACTCAGTAGGTTAGAAGTGTCTTGTTCCGAAACTTCGCATCACACCATTGAGGATGGAAGCGTTCCATGTCGTGTATCATTCCATATCAATACTATCGACAAATATCAAAATGTGTATGTTTTCATGATGATGTCTGTTTAAATCTAATAATGAATGTTTCTGGTACAAATTTAATGAAAAAAGTGATTTTTTATCAATTCAATGTTCACCTGAAAGTAGTTGTTTTGAAAGGATTATTTTCTGTCATAAAATGAAATGTTTATGTGGAAGTAGTTTTAACAAAACTATTTCTTTCTTTCAGTAATTATGTGGAAGGAGCTTCTGTATATGCACTACATATCTTTAAAAGGAGTTTTTTCATTGTTTTTTTGAGTGTCTGAACTATGGAAAAGTAAAAAAACAGCTTTTTTTCCACATACCTTGATTAATTATAATTGTATCCCCACAACAACCGCAACTTTCTATCATGGATGTAATTTCATCACGACTTTCTTCAAAAAGTTGATGAAAATCAGTTGTTCCTGACATTTCATTCAACAATGAAGCCAATTTTCCAGAAATGTTATTTGAAACTTCCACAATGAGACTCGAACTGTTTGAAGATTGGTGGCTTCGATGGAACATAATTTCTTTTTAGAAAAAAAAATCATCTTCAGGACACAAATATTTTGAAACTTTAGAACTTCATTGTATTGAAATACTAGGTGAATTTTTTCCAAATAGCGAAATATTCTCATCGTATGAGAAAATATAGATTGACCAAATATAATTTCTTTCCAGATATCACAGAATGAGGTTATCAGACTGTTATATATCCACACCTTCAAGAACCTACCGATAATTCACAATTTCACACTTTTTTTTCTGATATGTATCAATTTACGATCACAAAGCACGTTTTGAGTGTCGAATGAATAATGGGTAAGCTTATTATTATTATTATTATTATTCAAAATGTTCCGTTCGTTCTATCATGAATCGAATCAATGTAAGTTCAATGATTCCTGAAATAACACTACCAATCGATAAAATAAAAAAAATATTTTGAGAAGAATTTTTGTTTGATTTTGTTAGAAAATATATTACAAAATCAGAAACTTCTTTAGAAAAACTGAATATACTCTCATCCTTCTACAGCCCCATGGAAGTAAAATGTCAATGATATCAAACGAAACTCTTAATTCCATCTAATAGTCCATCCACAGAATAGTCAGACATCATACTTCTAGAAGTCCCTATGAGTGTTAAATATAAATTTTTAAGAAAAGTAATGTTTGAAATGAAAAATATTGAGATGAAAGGGAACATATTTTTTGTAGTTTGAGTTTTCATTATTTGAACAATAGGCCCTCAATTCGATTACTTTTACTGTAATGAACTCACTTCGTCTCCAGCAGAAGTATTAATAATCCAGTCTGTCATGAAGATATTAGAACCAGTAATGGAGGTACAACGTTCTGGACAATTCACAAGGATCATACCATAGAATTCACCTCCCTGTACGTCAATTTTCAGGAAGAGTGGTTTTTTAGACCCTTGACTACCTTTTCCGTCCCAGTATCCTTCTCCTTGTCCGGAAAATCCGATACCTTAAAGTAACAGTCTTTGTACAGGATTGATTTTCAATATCATTTTTGATACTGCACCACTTTCATTGAATATTTCATTTATTTTATTTATCGTACCGCAGCTAATACGAGGACGGATGTCTCTCATTAAATACTCTACAAATCTCTCTAGCACTTCTAACGTCATCTCCCGAAAGGCGTACAACTCGCAGTATTGCAACAGTGGATAAAAACGCCGCAGAAACTGAAATTCGAATTCTGATAAAGACGTAGTACTCACCTTCATCTCCAAATATTTTCAAATCTTCTCCTTCAATATTCACTAGAGGACCGTCCCAGTTAGCTACTCCAAATTTAACGGTATCCCTCAAATAAACAATAGTTCCTGTTTGTAGTTTCAGATTCAAAGTCTCGCCAGCAGGAACATCCATTTTCCATAGATTTATATTGGTACATTTACCCACCACGTCTGCTACTTGAGAAAAGTCAGTAATATCACATTCTCCCTTCAGTATATTACTATCCACAGTGTAGAAAATTTCGCAACATATCGCTAAAAATGCCACTAAACTCGCAAAATACATTATTTCTGACTGACTGTTTTCAAGAATATCAGAAAACCTAACTATCAAGAAAATAATCAGAGAATTTATGTGTCAATTTGATAAATGTTATCTGATACTTTTACACTGGTTCGAAATGAATATAGCCTATATTTCCATACTACATTGAATCTGGGAAATGCTGCAGATTTGTACTGGCATTGCAACTATAAAACAAATTGAAAATATGCTATTGAAAAATTGATATATGATGGAATTGGTCGACACATGATGAAAATTCATAACGTAACACTTTATAGTGGGATTTTCACTGAAAAGTTCAGAAAAATGCAGCATGTGTTTCACTATACAAAAGATTCCTCAGACGTGTTCATACTGTTCAAGCGGTATGCATGATTCATAAAAAAATTGTATAGAATATTATCATGTTAACACACATTACTTTTTGTAGTACAATTTTATCCAATCGGCAATGAGAGTGATTTTGAGATGTGACAGGTAGGTATCTGTGATGTTAGAAAGATCGAACTGGATAAATATCAATGATTTTAGATTTACAGAAGAAGAATAATGTATTTATTGAAACCCTAATATACAATACTATATGAAACATATTACTAACATTATAGAAATTGAAAATAATTATAAAAAAACTGAAAATGTAAATATAGTTCAAAATTGAAAATAAAAATTACTAGTTTGGAACATAACGACACATACTAAAAATACATTGCAATATAGGTGCAGCTCCAATGTAATGATAAATGAAAGAGAACAACATTCAAATACTATAATTAATGATAGTATCCTACCAAGTATTATCCTATCTAGCATTATGGATGGATTTCAATAACTGTTTTTCAAAAATACCTAATGATGGACTAGATTTTATTACATAATTTATGAGGAATTCATGGCACTTCTCCTATTTGAATTAAAGGGGTTATATTTTTTAGGAGTGAATAATTTTTGGGAAAGAAAGTTTTTGGCTTTCTACTACTCCATTTTTCTTTCCTAAAAATTAATCACTCCTAAAAAAATATAACCCCTTCAATTTTTACAAATTAGCATTCTAATATTTTTGAATTTCACACTCAATTTTTTCAATTTTTTCTCCTTATTTTTGGAATCATTTTTTTAACTACCTTATCTTGATATATTTTGTTGAGAGATTTCTCTTTATCGAAAACGAAATGTTTCAATATGATTTATACCATGTGATCTGGTTATTTATCCGCCCAATGCGTTTTTTTGTCTTTCATTCATTGTCACAACCACAAATATTCCATTTGAATCCATTAATATCTATATGTCAATTTGGCTTTTGCCTCAAGTTAAGATAGAAGTGATATTTCTTTCTCTACTGATGGGAAATAACTGTGATCTTCTACAGTTATAGCCAGTTCTGTAGATTTTTGGCAGACTATTCCTGCTGAAGCCAACTGATGTCTGGAATGTGTTGTTATTTCTGTGAGAAAATATTCTACAGACCAGATGGGACCTTCATAATTTGAATATCACACTTAGTAAGTACGAATGGACAGACCCTTTGCTTGATGAAAATCAATAACACTATCCATGATGATAATTAGGACATAATTCTCACACTTCTTATTTCTAGATGCGTTTCGCTAACACCGTAGCTTCATCCTTCCCCAGCGGAAAATTTTTGGGGAATTTTTATCAATATGACCTCTCTTGCCATCTATGTGTGAATGTCGAAAGCAAACACCGAAGCTTTTGTTTTCAGATACTTATTTAGAACCAGGGAGTAGTCGACATCTAGACATATTTATTCGAAGGACGAAAAAAATATTGATTATACCAGAGTGCCTACTGTTTATTTGTGAAAACAACAATTTCTGTAGTATAGAAAAAAAACCGTAGGACCTTTTCAGCAAACAACATATAATTATCTGAAATCAAAAAAATTGCTAACTGACATGTTTCTTCAGCCATCTTCAATGGACTGAGATCAAATAAGAGCTCTCTCTCTCTCCCTCTCTGATTAAACGCTAACGTTAAATGTATTGTCTTAATTTTTCACCTGTAAAAAAAAGCAAGTGCTTTATCACGTATTCTATTGATAAAGTATTCTTTCATCATCCAAACTGTTTATGATTATCGCCATAAGAAAACGTATGACAAAGAAACTATAACCTGTGACCGTATTCACAAATATTCGTTATCTATCACTTGTAATATCCATTCACAGAAATATAAAAGTCAACTCATCATGTTGATTAGTGAATCCAAAAGACATTGTTTAGTAAGCCAGTGTGATGTGTTCATGCACTCTTCAAGATCTGAAACTGGCAACAAAATAGAAAATTATACTCATAGAATCGATGAATTGATCAACAAATTTGTTTGTGTTTGTAGGGTACACTTCGTCAAAGATGATAAAATGCTCTATATATACATATGTTCATTCATGTATGAACTCGTATATCATAGGTAATAGAGGTGAAATTCCAATTTAGAATTATCCTTCTACATTTTCTTTTTTTCCTAGGGTTTTGCATTGCCCCCTTGTAGCGATAGTTGTCTTATGAAACAGAAATAAGAAGAAGAAGAAAACGTAGAAAGAGTGGTTATTTTTTTAAATAAGTGTATACCGCATTCACAAAGATAAATAAGGATGTAACAAATATTATTCCTATGAAGTGAACTATTCGTAAAAATAAAGACATTGAAACTATATCGTAATGTTTGTTCCTAAGCTGATATACAAATATTCCAACAAAACAATTTTGAAAAAATGTAAAATATGCAAGAAACTACCGGATGTAAGACATATATCATTCACGAATCTTCTAATGTGCGAGTCGAGAAAGGACGATCCGCCAGATTCACCTTTGAAAAAACTATTGGACGAATCATCGACCTTTCAAGACATTTCTCCACTAAATAAAGAACAGCAATGGGCAACGTTACCTTATACGGAAGACCCGAAGAAGGCGATTTCACGAAAACAAGGAGATTACTTCAAAAACCCAGGAAAGGACTCTCGAGACTCTTCCATTATACTTTTCCCTGGTCAAGGCACACAATACGTAGGCATGGCTAAAGAGCTTATGAAATTCCCCATGGCCAAAGACCTTTTTGAACTCGCTAACCACATACTTGGTTACGATTTACTCAAACTGTGTTTGAAAGGGCCGCAGGAGAAATTAAACCAGACGCAGTTTGCTCAACCTGCGATAATGGTTTCTTCTCTAGCGGCTATTGAACAGCTCAAAGAAGAACGACCTAATGCTGTTGCAAACTGTGTGGCTACGGCTGGTTTTAGTCTTGGAGAAATTACAGCACTTGTATTTGCCGGTTCTCTTGGGTTTGAAAGAGGTTGGTTGAATGTTTTTATTTTGTGTTGCAGTCCTTTCCAAAACTTTCTATTTCCATAAAAAAAGTTCATATATGAAAAATTAATTTTCAGTGATAGTATTTCCATAAAGAAACAAAACAAAGAAAAGAATTGAATTTTGATGAATTTTGCCTGAGTACAAGATTGATGACTATGTATGTTCAGAAAATAACAGGAAATTTCAATCTTCGAAAAAATATTTATTTGTATATATTGATGTGTTGCCCTTGAAAAAAGACCCTATCCTCGAGAAACTTCTCAAACTCTATCTTTGAGATTGATTTTAGCTCTTCCAGCGATGTCTTTCTAAAGTCATGTATGCTTGTAAAATGACTGTCCTCCAAGGTTGTCTCAGTTTTTGAAAATTGGATAAAACTACACGGAGCCATGTCTGGCGAGTATGGAGGCTGGGGCATTGTTACAGTATTGTTTTTGACCAAATATTCACAAACAAGCAATGAAGTATGAGCAGGTGCATTATCAGGCAAGTCATCAGCGAGACTACTGATTGTGATTCATTAATCGTCCATAAAAATTTCTTTTACTTTTTTACATTTTCGTCAATTGTTGATGAATTGGGAAGCTTATAAACTCTTACTCCACTCATAAAACCTGTCTAACCTTGGCTGCTGCCTCAAACAAATTAAACAATGAATGCAGTTGAAAAATTCACCATACTTCAGGGACATTCATACTTCTGGAGCATATAACTCTGTCAAATTTTTTCCAAACACAGTAATTATGGTGTGACCAGCAAATATGGTTATATGACATACAGAAAGGAATTCAGAAGTAGCTTATCAACTGAAATTATTTAGCATATGTCTTACAAGGTTTATATCACTGGGTTTTATGTTATGTATTTTTTCACTTAAAATTTTGTTCAAATTGACTAAACCTAACTGTTAAATGAAGTATCATTTAATTTCAGCTTTACAGCTTGTAAATATTCGTGCTGAAGCAATGCAACTGGCTGCTGAAGCATATAAAGGAGGCATGCTCACTATATTGATTCGACCCGATAGTAAATTGAATTACGCCTGTCTGAAAGCTAAAGATTGGGCTGTGGATAAAGGAGATCCAATCCCTGAATGCAAGATTGCCAATTACTTATATCCAGATTGCAAGGTTGTGTCAGGTAGTGAATCGGTAAGGGACATTCAATTCTTATCTATAACAATAATATAATATACTTTTTTAAATCAAGTATTCAAGTGTTCATACCTTGTATGACCACACCTGAGGAACCTTTTGTATTGCAAAACACGTGTGACTGTTTTGTAAATTGTTCAGTTAAAATCCCACTATGAAGTGTTACTTGAATACAATATAAGTTTTCATCGAGGATCAGCCAGTTCTATCCAAAATCAAATTCTGCTAGTACCAAGTCATCATAAATCTATATGAATGTGTTTCAACTATCAGAATACCTTGATAAGAGAAATATAAATGAACACAAAAAATTATCAGAACATTATTCCAAATATCGTTTTCTTGAGCTGTAATTAAAAGGTTATGTTATTTTGAAGATTATGAGCTCAATCAATAAATATAATGAGTTCTTAAATTTGCTGATTTCAGTCAGATTACATTAACTTCTCTTTCCGTCAGAGAAATAATTTCTGTTGAAAAAGATAATAAATAGAAATCAAAATGAGACTGAAGACTGTAGCGAGGAGAGATATATGCGTATAAGAAAAGATATATGTGTAAAGAAAATTTCACCACAGTGAATTGGTGAAATTATTCAAGCTAAAAATATTGAATTTTCATGGGCTTCAATATCACTTGTGGAAAAAATCCAATTGAAAAACATAAAATGAAACCCCTAAAAATCCTACAGATTATGATTTAAATTTTTACAGGCTCTGCGATTTATTGAAGAAAACTATAAAATCTTCAATTTGCGCAAAGTGAAGAGATTACCTGTCAGTGGGGCATTTCATTCAAAATTGATGTTACCGGCAAAGGAAACTTTTCAAAAATCGCTGGAGAAAACAAGAATTGAGGATCCTGCCATCAGTGTCTATTCGAATGTAACTGGGAAGAAGTATAAACATGGTTATGATATTAGAAATAATCTTCCCAAACAGGTGAGACAATTTTATTATATATTAATACACAATATGCAGCACTGAAAATGAAACAGATCGAACATCTTCAAGAAACATTTGTTGGAAAAGCAAGTGCAGAAAAAGATTAATTTCTTATTATCTCTGTCATAACCTCAACTGTCACACCTCTTTCTCTGTTCTTTGATGATCACCCTTATAATATGAATCAAGAAGGTACTAAATTTGACACAGCAATTTTATTGGGAAATAATTAATTTGACTTTTCACTATGTAACTTTATATTCTGGCGCCCTCTTGTGGGCAGAAAAGTAACTCTAGAAATTCTCTAAAATATTGAAAAAATAACTTATACTCATGTATGGCAATTAATCAAAGACAGTTCTAGCATATACTGTGAATTAATGAAGTTGAAATTATGCACGGTTTTCAATTTTTGGGTTCATCCAATGTACATTTTTTCAATTTTTATCTTTTTATGACTTATTAAGATCTTCTTTCGAAAGAAGTATTATAATTTGAAGTATGGAACAGTCGTGTTTCTTTCAATTACTTATTTATGACAGTTGAGGTTATGTTAGATGTCCCCCTTGAATTGAAAATCGACTTGTTTTTGTATTTTTTTCTCAACAAATATTTCTTGAATATCTTTAATTTGTTTTTATATTCGGTGCTTATTCTACACCTAGAGATACATGGAACAAGACTTCTGAACCAAAATGAATAATTAGTTAAGAAATTACATGTGGTATAAGCACAGATTCGTGAAAGTTACAGATGAGAAGCCCCTTTGATGTTGGCCCTCTGTGTGATCTCTGGATTTTTTATTTGTTTGCAAACCTTGTTACTAGTTTGATCTTATCAAAGAACTTGAGTACTATGGAATCCGGCATGGAATATTTGAATTTCTTAATATCATATCTCTCTTCAAGGAAACAAGCAGTTTGTTTGGATGGTACTCTGTCAGGTACAAAAATTGTGTCTCATGGCATCCCTCAGGGGTCTGTTCTGGGACCTAGATTATTTGTTATCTATATAAATGACATTTTTGACTATATGCTTCCCAAAACAACAATTTGCTTTGCAGACGATATGACAATGCTAAATGAAAGTTCCCAAAATATTATATCATCAAATAATCGCTTAACAAATAACAATCATGTTAAACTGCTTGGCATAACTGTCGAAGATTCACACAAATGGGAAAATCACATTGAAATGTTGTGTAAAAAAACTATCCAGCCAACTTTATCTACTTCGTAGGCTGAAGAAAGTTCTGGGCACCCAAACACTAATAACCTCCTATCATTCACTACTCCACACTCACTCAAAATATGGTGTACTCCTTTGGGGTAGATCATCCTATGCTTTCAGAGCATTCCGCTCTCAGGATTATAGCAGGTGTTCCACTTAATGAACATTATCATATTATCAACCACTTTTTGTAAAATTTAAAATCCTGCCATTGACTTGTATTTTCGTCTACCAAACACTGCTTCAGGTGTAATGTAATTTACATATAACATGAACAAATGAATCTATCTATCTAACAGATTCTATTTTGGAGAAATGATTCAGTATGAAAGAAATAAAAGTGACGGCACATCCATAATGTCAAGCAGACCAGACCAATAATTAGCTCTCGGTGAACATAGTGGATTTTAAATTGGTGAATCTTATTTTGTTCCTTTGTCTGCATTTCTCCTCACCATGATAAGTTTAAAAATCAGTTGAATTCTTGGAGGAATTCTGGTTTAAATGAATCACTTCCAGTAAACTTTATAGAAAAACAGTTTGATAAAATTTTACATACCTGAATTTTCACAGGTATTTGTTACTTACGAAACATTTTATATTTGTGAGCAGAGAAAAATTTGTTGGAAATGCACTATTTTGAATCAATTGAAAAACATGTTTCACCTTATGAAAATATAATATTCCAGCTAGTCTACCCGGTGAAATGGGAGCAAATACTCCACGCCCTTTATGAGAGGGACCAAGACGCTCACTTTCCAAGAACATTTGAAATTGGACCTGGAACTACCTTAACAACCATTTTGAAACAAGTTAATGCAAAAGCCTATGAACAAGCTTTCAATGTCAGGGCATGACAGAATATTTTTGGAGTTGCTTAGGCAAATGTTCCGTTGATCATGAAGGATGAATAGGATGAATCAGGTGTCTCTGGAATTGAGCAAAAGCGGATATAATATTGGTGAATCGTCATTGTCGAAGATAGCAGTAAAGATTTTTGAGTGAAGGTCCTTTTTATACCTACCTTGTAACTCCAATTAGTTTGCAATTACAAGAGTAGTAACCTATGATCTTTCTTTTGATTTTCATTTTGTGTTTGTGTTAAATGTTGTTGGCAAATAGTGGTGACTTGATTCAAAAGGGCTATGAACTGTGCAACATCTTGTATTGTAATTTCAACATCATGCATGAGAAAAATATTGGTTATTACCTCAAGTCATATATACAGTCCATTTCTTTTATCATGTGGTAACACTGCTATATTCTAAACCGTAACAGATACGAAGACAATTGAATGGGAAAAAAGGTAACTGTCATCGGGTACAATTCAATAGCCAAAGAAAATTTACGGGGACTCTCGCCCTTCTCGATTTATATAGGAAAAACCATAAATGCTGTTTTTCGTTATTTTCGAATGGAATTTTTATTTCAGAGAATATAAAAAAATTGAAAAGGAAAAGACTATTGTATTCAAAGTGTACCATGATGGTGTAATAACAAATATTCGATAAAACGTTTCATGTCAACATGGTCACCAACTTTTTTTTTTTAATACGGACCTGTCATTTTTATTACAAATATTGATGAAGCGATAAATTCACAATCCAAGGGTATATCACATTTGATATTTTTATAGCATTTCATTTGAAATACCTACCATCATTATATGGTGTCAGGTATCGGCTCGACTAGCTAACTCAAGAAAACAGGTAAAATTTTAGAGTAGTTATTGCAGTCAGAGACAAGAAAAAAGAGAACTCTTTTTTTCGTTCAAGCTTAGGACTATATTTGCTCTTCTTCAGGAACTCTGAAGTTGAAGTTATAAAAGTAAAATTTCTTAAAATTATTTCAAACAAGTGAATCAGTACTCAGAAAAGTGAGGTTATACAATCTAAACCGCAAAAACATTTGTAGTTTTAAAAAACATTACTGACAGATGATAAAAAACACTCATACAGGCCATTTTTAGCCGAACCCACTACGGGCTCATTCAGGGTAATTTAGTTTTTTATTGAAAAAAGTAAATCATCTCCCAAGTGTCCCACAAAATTTTCCGGTTTATATGTCAATTAACAACTGAGCAAGAGCAATAGAAAATGTG
>WOGR01001758.1:0-19010 GCA_015342045.1 Leptinotarsa lineolata | reverse complement strand
TTTATGTTAAAATTATTATTTTTTTCATCTTCATTTTCATTTTATTGTTTTTTTTTTCTCTCTATTATGTATTCGACTCAGTATCTGGAAAAAAGATGTCGACTCATACAACCAACTTGGTTAATATTAGGTTTTTATTTTTATCGCTTTTTGAATTGTACTGTAGCTACCCATTTCTCAATAAACATATTATTATTATTATTATTATTGCCTCCAACTTCTAAGCATTTTTCACTTCTCCGTATGACGTCTCCTACAGCTCGTCTCATCATGTCCGGTGGAATAGAATTAAAAGCATTACGAACTCTCTGCTGGAAATCTTCATTCGTTGTTGGCGTGTGAGAATTCACCTCGTTTCATATATAAACCCAAATGAAAAAATCCATTGGGGTCAAATGGAGCGATCGCGGTGGCCATAATTGAGGACCGTCGGTTCCAATAATTGGTCATAAAAAATTTAATTTGAATACGTCTTCTCCATCTACTGATTATTTGAAGGTGTTGATATCAAATTTTCCTATGATATGCCGTTTTCAGGGCATCGATTTCCAAGTGACGTCTCAACACTGTAATTGCATAACACTTATTTGTTAGTTTTTTTGCAAGATGGTCAATATGTACCTCATAATTCAGTTTATCATCTATATAAATTCCTAACAATTTTGTACTTGTTGAAATATCTAGTCTTTCACTACTGCGCTGAAAATACTCCGGAATAGCAATATTTTTGTGTACAGTTTTGAACAAAATGCAGTCTGTTTTAGATGCGCTTAACAATAACTTGTTGGCATTGATATATGTGGATGCTATAGAAATGATATTTGAAATTGATTTTTCATAATTCTCATTGATAGAATCACTTCAAATAGTTTGGAGAAAGCTGTTAACAAACTTATTGGTCTGTAGTTATTCATGTCATTTTATTCACCCTTTTCATATACGGCCAGTTTCATTTGATTTGGATAGGTACCGTATACTGTACCCAATCTAAGACATGAATCAATTGTTTATAAATATGCAACGCAAAGACATTACTTAACCATTCCAAAACATAAAATATGGACATTCAAGGAATCACTTGCATATAATGGCATAATATCATTCAATACGTTTCCAGCGACATGAGTGTGCCGAGACATATTGGTGTCCATTTTAACCCCCAACAAACTTATCGTATCACAAAGCGGAATTGACTGCTTAATCATTAATTAAAGAACGAATGTGACTAATCAAATTTTTCTTTTGTTTCAGACCGGCTGGAGATCCGAGTATACGTGATAAGTCAATGAAGAAGCCTTTCAAGGAATTTATTTATAAACAACTCTGTAGATATAATGTTTAAGGTAAAAATTAAATTAAACGTGATCATCAAAAGCTGGTTAGAGCGTCCCTGTATTCACTGTATATTTTGTATAAAATAAGTTCAGCGATTGTATGTATAAATTAAGTACAAAAATAGAACGTTTGTAATGTAAATAGATGTTAGTTTGTTTAAAATGATTTTTAATACAAGTGTCGATTTGTAAATATATGAATATATTAAAGACAATGTGCAATCTTCACGATATAAAGTATTTATATGGGATATATATGTATATGTCAGTGAAGAGAAAAATTGATATTCTCTTTACGAGGTAGTTCTGTCAGTATTTTCGATAAAACACTAAATCAATAGTGAATTTTTCACTTTTGGAACATCATGAAAACAGCTATCAAAATCCTGACAGATCTTTCTGAAAGAACTTGTCATAGACTGCAAATATTGTAAATACATGACATTGTGAATTGTATAAAAGCCGACCAATAATCATTCTCTGAGATTTTAAATTATTTGCCTAGGACATATTTATTATCAAAACATAGATATTAATCAAATGCGTGCTCAGTATTTATTTATATATGTGTATATATGTTTAGAACAATATAACTGAGGAAAATTTTCAAACGGCGGGGTTAATTGATTTCATTCATAGTACAAATTCGTTTTTAAGTTCGTCTATTACTATACACAAATAAAGTTAAATACTGAGCACTTGATCGCCATGTTTATATTTTACAGTATTCTGTTAAATTGTCCTTATTTATTGTTACTCTTCATGAACGTGTATTTCTGAATCGTTATCGATTCATACACAAAATGCAATTCAATATAGTAATAATTGATGAATATTTCAGAAATGTAAATAGATAAATTGATGTACGTATATGCTCTTCGTGTGATAAATAAAAATATTTAAACTTAATGCTTGTGTTTGAGTGATTAATCATAAGAACTCCACTGAAAATTATGAAAAAAAATCAAACAAGCTCCAATTAAATTTTCAGATCGACTTTGATTACTGTCGAAATCAATATTTTCTCCATAGTTTTACCAAAAACTGTATTACTCATTTCACCAATTCCAATATCAATTTTTTTGAGGAAAAAACACAAGCACTACAGAATAAATCTCAAGGCGCTCTAAGAGCGGTGCCTGTGCGAAAGTACTGATTCACATTGGATTTAAATCGCTGGAGATTAAATCCATTTGGGAAAACGTTCTCAGGAAGTTTATTCCACATGAATGCAGTTCTCCAAATGAAAGAGTTTTTAAAGAGTAAAGTTCGAAGTGTACTGAGTTGAACCTCAAAATGATGAGCAGCCACAGCCCGTCGCGTAATTCTGATACGTACGTTCTTGGTGGAATAAAATGTGCCAAGTCTCTTTAATGCTTTCCGTGAAAGTTTTTATAAAAGAGAGACAAATCTTCAATCTTTCTTCGATGTTCCAGACTATCAAGGTTGCAAGTGATGTTTGCGTCTCCAATCAGGCGGATGTCTCTTTTCTGGATGGAATCCAGCAGCTTTAGGGTATGTTTAGGGACTTGGCTCTATACATGAGAACAACACTCCAAAGAAAGTCTGATCTGAGCTTTATAAAGCGTCAAAAGTTGCTGAGGTGTGTACAGTTTTCTGGTTCGGAATAGTGTTCCAAGCTTTTGAGAAGCAGCCTTTGCAATTCCAATATCATGATTGTGCCAAGACATATTGGTGTCCATTTTAACCCCCAACAAACAGAAGCAGAAACCGGAATTGTCTGTCCTGACATTATTATATCCGGTTCAGAGACATTCGTCTTTTTGGTGAGAACCGATGTCTGGGTTTTCGTAGCATTGAATTGAACGTGGTTGCATTCACTCCAATTCGAAATTACTTCTGGGTCATCATTAAGATATGCAACCTCCTGCTGCCAGTGAAGATGTTCGCAGCTGATGTCCTGGTATCCAAATGGAATGACGAGACAAGTGTGCTGTTGTCAGCAAAGCAATATAATGCTTTGCTTACATGAAAGATATTCTGATCCCGTTGATTCCTTCTTGGGTCAGGAAATTATAGTGAACATAATTTAAACACAGTATCTTTCCAACTAATTTGAACACTGTGGAACAAAACACCATGAATTTAGTTTCTTACACTCTGAACGATATTAGATTCAAATCCACTGTGTGGTATACTTTTTATAACTATGTGAATCTTGCAAATTGAAGTGGAACACATTTTTAAAATAATCATTTCGACGTTGTATTAACATCAGAATTAGGATACCGGTATGCCTATATTCGAAAGCTATACCCTATAAGTTGAATAGGGCCAGGAAGTGTTTATATTCAGCCCGTTATTCATATACGATATTGTGAAGATGGCTTGTTTGGTTAGTTTTGAATTTTCAAGATTTGATAGATTCAATAGAAACTGAGTGAATCATGTATTAGAATTTAGAATGATAGTAAGTCATGCATATGTTCAAGACATAACATTTTGATATCATCAGCATACATACACTTGTGAATATTTTACATCACAAAATAATTTTTTATGCAAATGAGAAACCAGAGATCTCCAGGAACACAGCACGTATATGTGATAGGTCGAGATAACCTTCATATTTGTGCTGCCTTTTATTGTACTGTCTAGAATTTAATTGAAGAAATAGATATTCCAAATAATGAATTTTAACAAACTAACAACTAAGAGAGTAAAAACCGAATATATCCACAAAGTTTGTTCATTTTGAATGAGACGTTTTTCCAACCTCACCGACAATATTGATGAAAATTTTAACTATTTTATTGCTCAAAACTAGTCGAAAGGAAAACGTGCATTTCAACGGTTCAACTAGTAATATACTCGTATGTGACTAGTAATATGTATGACAACTATAATATATGACTCTTGAATTTATCTTCATCTCATAATTGCGAAATCTAGTAGTAATCCAATTTCAGTGAGCAAAATAATCAAATGAATATGCAACAAAACCATGTAGCGTCAAGTCATATCAAGGTACGCACACTTCCTTTCATTTTCCCCAGTAACTTGACTGAATAATGTCTTCAAATTTAAATATTAATTGTTCAACGGAAGTGCTGTTGTTTTTCAAAAGAATTAACAGTTCATATATGAATTTAAATAAATCTTCGAACAGGAAATTACAAGGAATTTGTGTATGATTGTCTTTTGTTCGGTATTCATAAGGGGTCCAGTAACAACCAAGAAAAACTCACGAATTATTGCTCTGATGAGTAATATTAGATATTATTCACGATCATTTGAACTTTCGAAATATTTCGAAAAAGGTAGTGCTGTCGCACTTCTACGAACGACAACCCTCAGAAGTCGAAACTTAAAAAAATACTTCCTAATGGCTCCCACTTCCTAGGAAGTATAAGTGCACATATTGTTAGTTAATTTTCTTACAGTATCCTAATAGGATGAAACAAGAAGTAAATTATTTTCTTATGTATAGAAACAGAAATATGCATGATTTGACTGTAGGCCAGTGATAAATATCGAATATTGTTTCAAATTTGAAACTGTTTTTCGGTTAGACCCTTTTTCCCGAAGCTCCCATAGTACGTACAGCAGGTCGGCATGAAGAACCATTTGAGCACTTCCCACACCGTGAAGTAGGTGATCATTGGATCCGAAAAACGTGCCCTGAGATGATGTGAACTAAAAATAAGTACCTTCCGCGTTTACTTAGCCAAAATTTCCGCCGTTCAAGACAAAATCTCAAGATTAGAGTCTGCGGAGTTCCAAAAGAAAGTCTTGTTATTTCATCAACTCTTCTTTCTCTTTGCTAAGGCCATTCGCCTCACCTGGAGCTGAAAACTCCACAACGAATATGCTTTCACATGGAGAACAAAAACTTTTATTTGCATGATGGTGGGGAAGTAGTTCCAATAATTTCGTCACTTGATATTCTCTAAAGTAGATTCAATATCTCTCTAAGAATAAAGCAGTAATGGTGTCAGAGCAATCGAAATCAAATTAGGACTAGTGCTTCTTCTATAAATCAATGAAATCAGTAAAATTTTATATATTTTATATCTGCTACATACTGCGGGGATATGTCAATTCAATCTTGAGGTTTCTCTCTATCCAATTTCAAAATTAGCTTGAATCAATTTCCAGTATCTAGTTTGAACTATTGTCGTTGATTGTCATCGTCAAAGAATATATTTTTGGAAACAAAAATTACCAACAATAAATAATATATGTGATGAAAATCAGCGGCCTCAGAATATAACTGTGGAACACTCCAGTATAGATCAGGCCAAGTAAATTTAATCTTTCAATACATAAGATAGTTTTTCGTGTTTGAAAGTTGATAATATTTACTGAGAAACAGAAAAGTTTCCGATATTATCGAGTTTAACAGTATGAAGATCATTTTCCGAGTTTTTTGGCCGGGGTCTGCAGGTTTTTATGACTGACGTTTCGTCTACTGCTGCGGTAGACATTTTCAAAGGCGGTGTGGCAACGATCGCAGTACTCGAGTTGAATCTCGGGTTCTTGTTCCTATCGTCTTCACTCCATCAAGTACTATTTCAGTACTAGTCGCTATTTATATTGTTCTTCATTGTATTACCTGTTCGTGTTTGTATACCTCGCAGGACAGGTAGCCATCTTTTATTGATATTCCTCCTTTTTTCTATTGAAATTATCTCTATGTTTTGGATCTCTTTTGTCTCTCTATCTTTTCTTGGGTAGTAGTTTTGGGTATTGTCGAGTGTCACCGTGTCTTCGAATGAGATAATGTGGGTACCTTCTTCGTTGAGAGCTACAGCCGATTTGTCGGTTTGTCCGAGGCAACAGTTTCTTTTGTGTTCAGAGAGACGGGTCCCTATACTTCGTTTCGTGGTTCCAATGTAGACCTACCCGCAGCTACACGGAATCCGGTACACCCCTGGCATTGCTAGAGGTTCTCTAGGGTCCTTTGTCGACCTGAGACTCTGCCTGATGGTTTTTGTTGGCTTAAATATCGGTTTTACGTCGTGTTTCAGTAAGATTCTTGTGATCCGGTCTGTGACATTTTTGACATAGGATAGGACAGCTTTATCTTTGACTGGCCTGCTTTCACGTTGTCTCTCCTGGGACGTATGTACCGCTGTACCCATTACGTTTGAATGGATTTTTCAGGTGATACACAAAAGAAACTGTCCCCTCGGACAAATCGCCTGTAGCCGAACATGCTCTCAACGAAGAAAGTACCCACATCATCTCATTCTAAGACACAGTGATACTACTACCCAAGAATATATAGAGAGGCAGTAGAGATCCACAAATATAGGGATGATTTCAATAGAAAAGAGGAAACAATAAATATCAATAAAGGTTGGCTACCTGTCCTGAGAGATACACAAATACAAACAGGTAATACAATGAAGAACAATATAAATAGAGCGACCTGTACTGAAATAGTAGTAGATGAAGTGGAGACAATAGAAACAAGGACCCGAGGTTCAATTCGGGTAGTGCGACCGTTACCCCACCGCCTTTAAAAATGTCAACCGGAGCAATAGACGAAACGGCAGGCATAAAAACCTGCAGACCACGGCCAAAAAACCCGGAAAGTAGCCTTCATATAGCTATTTCCGGCCGTGATAGTTTACATTCTTCGATTATAAAGTATACCTCAAATATGCATTGTTCAGTGACAGCTGCATTTCAAATTTGGTACTGATATTACAAAGAGATAAAAAATGATGCTACTAGAAACTTCGTGAATAGAATTCTGCCACATGTTCATTAACCAAGTTGGAATCATCAGAATGTAACGTTCCGTTGTTGCATTAGTAATTTCATATTGTTTGTGAACAATCTGAACACAAAATAAATCTTTTCATTGTCAATCTCAAGTTGTGAACTATAACATATCCATTCACGGATCAGGATATTGACACTTAAAAGCCATATTAGTTGTTTTGATTGTTTCATTCTGTATCACGGTTAGATATGCAGATAAATCGTCTTCTTCTTTTTGTTCAATAACAGATTCCATTTTCAAAGAGTACCTAATGGTATAGTCAGGGAATTCATTTTTACCGTGTGAGGTCAAGACAGAGATAGAGAGATGCATATTTTTTTGTCATTCTTAGAATCGGTGGACTTTTTTTATATGTCTATTCTATTAGGTGAGTGAAGAGTTTGAACTTTGAACTGTTACTGATTTGGCACTTGTATCGTTATCTTGCTCTGAATTCAAAAAGAGTAAGGTAACGTTACAAGAAGATGACAGCAATTCATTCATGTATTAGAAAAACCGATTTCGTGAGTGTGTAACACATTGTGAAGTTATTTTTATTGCCGACTTGTACTGATTCTCAAAAAGAAAGGAATAATTTTATTTCATTTCAAATAATTCATTATCGCATATACGTCAGAACTTCAGAACGATAAACTAACTGATATTGGAAATCACATCTAATCAGTAGCAAGTGATATTGATACAACATAAATCGTGAAATGCTTGAAATTCATTTACTGTATTTATTTAGATGATGATACATTCAGATTAGAATTAACTGAATTACTGTTTATTTTTACCGATTCACAATATGAATACGCACTGGCTTTGAACGTACACGTTATTACTGAACAGATATAATCTACCTATTTTGATAGTTTACTTCCCAAAACTAATGATAATCAGTGTGCGAACAATTTTGGATGATCTACAACAATAATTCCAACCTGTTTGCTGTTTAAAACGAATAATATACTAGAGTTGTTCTGAAAATAACCTTCAAACGCTTCAAGACAAAAACAACGTTATTTAAACCTTCAAATCTGTGTTTTTGGAGAAATTCTCGGTTTTGAAACACGTTATCATTCCGGATACTTTTCATAGCTTCTAGGAGATGGTGTGAATGACAATGATAATAATCAAGATGGAAAATTTTGATCAAAGGGCTGACTTGAATAAATAAGTCAGAAAGAAGAGAATACGAATTAGGATCAAACTCTAAACAAACTTTTTCCTCTTGGTTACTGTCATTTATTTCAATCAGAACCATTGAATGTTCATTTTTCATTAGAGATTACAGTTTTTGTGAATCACATTACGTTAGTAAGTAGTTTTATTGTGATCAAATTGTTAACTAACATTTTTGTTGTGCTGAGGAAGGCATTAAACGGTGTCGAGTCGAGTTTTCTATGACTAGACCTTACCATTAACTGCAACCCCAAGAAATCATTAATGGAAAAGGAAGTTTTTAAAAAAGACGATAAAGAATGTCATTTCTAAACAAAAAGTTCAAATAAAGTTAATTTCGTAGTAGGGGAACCATCTTTACAATTTTTAAACTAATTGAAGATAAACATCAAAGCACACGTTTGAATATTTCATCAACGTTCCTAAAGAAATACATTCAAAACCAAACGAGTATTTTGCATTTCTTGGCGTTAATAACTGGGTACGGGCATTATTTTTTATTTTCGTTTTGTAAATTAAATTATGCAAATGGGATAATAACGTGAATAATTGAAGATAACGCTGATAAACAAATGAGCGAATAAAGTTGGTACCTATTTATGCTGTGAGGAGATGTGCACCTGTACGAATTATCAGCTCGTTAAATTTTATTTAAAATCGGTTGGAATAATGACATTCGAATTAACGAATACTAGCTCATTACAGAGAAAGTTTGGTAATCATTATTCGGCAGCGATAATTACACCGCGAGGTTTAGAAGCTAGCTTCAGGTAGTTATTTGAGCAAGCAGAAGGACCTATGGACCTTCTTACTATCAAATTACATGATCTGTCATATAACCCACGAAGTGATTGTTGTAAGACCAACACTTGAAATGGACATAAGCATAGTTGCAAAATGATTACGGGCATTAATATCTGAATTTTATGATTTATGTGACTTTCTATCTCGACAAACTTTTATTATGTTATAGTATGTACTATACAGTACTAAGTGCGTTATAATATATTATTTATCAGATCAGTATAAAGGAACATGTTTGCTTCTCCGGTTGGGATAATTATAATCAAGCTATTTTCGAACTAGCCTTTTGTAAGAAAGAGGTACCTTCTTATTTCAAATGGATACAGATCTACTTCATTTGTGGTAACCTCGGGAGTCCCTCAAGGTTCACATCTGGGCCCGTTAATGTTTCTATTATTTATAAATGATTTGAAAGATTGCTACAAGTATTCTCAAGTACTATTATATGCTGATGACTTGAAACTCTTCAGAAAAGTAACGACGATTAGAGATTCAAGAAGACCTCAATGCTTTTTTAGAATACTGTAACCTCAATGAATTGAAACTTAACATTGATAAATGTGTATGTATATCTTTTGGTAGAAACAGCATACGATACAGTTTCAATATGCCCTGGGAAATAATATTATTAACAGAGTAGACCAAGTTAAAGATCTTGGAATCAATTTTGATACAGAAATGTCTTTCACTTCCCATTTGGGAAGTGAAAGACATTTCACAAAACCTTGGGCAGCAAACAAATCTATTTACTATGCATTTGTTCACAGTGAACCTAATTTTTGAAGTGTCATATGTAGCTCACATTATAATAAACATAAATTACCATTAGAAAGACTTCAGAACAGATTTTTTAGGTTCTTGCACTTCAAAATAACGAAGACTTATGTAACACTTGGCATCAGCGAAATTCGATCTCACTACAAAATACAGCTTCTAGAACAACGAAGAATAATAACCGACTCTTGAGCGAGAACCAGTTTGGATTCCAAAGGCAAAAGAGCACCAATGGCGCAATATTTTCATTTTTTACAAAAGTTTACAATGAAATTAATGAATGAGAGCCAGCCGCACCAGTGTTCTGCCACTTATCCAAGGCATTTGACTATGTAAGTAACGGGATTCTGCTGGGCAAACTTGAATATTATGGTTTTCGAGAAATCAGCCATCAGTAGTTCAAATCATATCTAGAAAATCGCTCACAAATGGTGAAAACTAATAATCTCTCTCGAACGGAGGCGACTCAATACGGTGTGCCACAGGGTTCAGAACTTGGTCCCACACTGTTCCTACTTTATATAAATGATCTCCCAAAACTTGATATATCTGGGAAGTATACATTGTTTGCCGATGATACCACCATATTATGGCATGATGATGATGAACACTTATTACATCACAAGATACAAGTAGATATCGGAAAAATTAAAGCCTGGTGTGACGATCACTTGCTACTGAGTCTAATTTATTAACATTCCGCTGTGAGCTTTCTACCCTGATCTTAGATACAAATAACATCGAAAATGTTTCCTCCACCAGATTTCTATGATTTCACATTGATGATAAATTAAAATTTAACGACCATATCACGAAAGTGATGGATGCAACGCCATTAGGATATCATATGAATTGGATTTTGCAGCTGCTAAAACAGCTTATTTTGCTCTTATTGAAGCCCACCTAGTCTATGGCATAGCCTTCTGGGGAGTGTGTAACAAACAACTCTTACATATGGTGTAAGTTGTACAAAAAAAAGTGAGGGCTCTCTGTAAAGTAAAAGCACGTGATTCTGGCAGAGACCTTTTCAAAAATAAAAGAATCCTCACAGTAACTTCAATCTTTATTTTAGAAACCACTAGCTTAATACACAAGAATCTTTACAAATATATTACAGTGCCCTCATACTATAACACGCGATCATCGCAAAAATTAAGATTACCTCTACCTCTACCAAAAAACAATCTTGTTAAAGAATCTATCATTTATAATGGACTAAAAATTTATAATTGCCTACCACTAAGCTCAAGGATTGATTAAAAAACATGCTGAAGAACTGCTGTTCACTGATCCATTCTACAATATGGAGGAATTTTTTAGTGTTGAAGCTTTTTGCTGCCATTAAAATACGCTTGTCTCTATATTAGGATTGATTTTAATATGTTTCCATCAAGTGGCTGTACCAATTTATTCATTTCATTAGCTAGCACTCAGCTTGTACATTTTACTTATAGAAATTTGATTATTATTGAGTCTGTATCAATACCATTTTAATTGAATTGAAGGGGTTATATTATTTAGGGGTGATTAATTTTTTGGCTTTCTACTACAAATGTGGTAATCTTTTAAAGAAAGGAAGGAAGCAATCATTTTTAAAAAGAAGTAACTCTAAACATAGATGTGTAGATCATTCAAAGAAGTAACTTTCAGACACAAAATGGAAAAAAAGCCCTTCTGAAACAACTAATTTCATATAAACATTGAATTACAAGATGGAGTAGTAGAAAGCCAAAAACTTTTCCCAAAAAAACATTTCAGTGTTTTTAACATTTCAACTTGTTTTACCTATACAATGACTTTGTCGATAAAAACTGTTTATTCTAACATAAAGCATATTTCATTGATTGATTGCTCCAATTTTCATTTATAAAATAGTAACAAACTGTTATGACAACCAATTTTTTATCACGTTTTTTAATGGAAAACAAGAAACAGATAATTACTTGCCAGTTCGAATTTCAAAACAAATTTGAGTAAAAACTCCCTAATTTCTAGAATGTGTGATTCTTTCAATACTGTAGTAGCGTAGTTTTCTCCATATTATGTTGGATTCCTTTGAAATAACTGTGAAAAGAATATTCAACTCATAGCAAAAATAATGAATCATTGGTTAGTACTTATGAAATTTATCAATTCATTAATTTTTATATGGAAAATGAGAAATGAAAATTTTCTATGTTTTTCACCACTTACATTTGCAACTAAAGTTTCAATTTATTGAAATTTTATTGAAATTTTATTTTCTTGTATCTGCTGATGCCGAGTATCTCTGTAACCACTAATGGATGTTTCTATGGGTATTTACCGGTTTGTATCCCAAATTTTGAATAAATAAATACAGTACAAATTCGAATTTTGAAATAATGGCATTATCGCTTATCGTTGTTGAAAAACTCATCAAAGTTCCGAACTCACACATAGATGATGGATGATAATGAGGATTCGTCCGAAATTTTTTCCGAAGTACACAAAAAAATTATCGTGACTAACCCCGCAGAGATCCTTTCGCCGCCGGTATGTGCCGCCTTTGAGTTCCATGCCCGTATCAATCAGACTTTCGACAGTTTCCGCTTTCCTACGAAACCCGACAATAAATCTCCCATATTAATCAAGCAATGACAAACGACTAATTTATGACATTCATTTTATAAGATTGGCATGCCTTGAATATCAATAGTTCACGGGCAAGGACGAACATTTTCTAAATATAGTTTCACAATGGGCCAGGCGTCGATCTCTATGCGTTGTCCTCGTCACTGTCCATTGTTGTCTCTGATTTTTTCTGGAACTCGAATCCGGTTTTTTGAAGTGCCTGCGGTTAGGATCGTTATTGAAACATATATATACGTATGATGAGTATGAGGCTTCCTTTTGATCGACATAAATACCACTAGTTTCAAAATGAAGTGTTTTTTGAAGACATAAATACTGTCTACTGCTGAAAATAGATGTTATTGCCGAGTTGGGATCTACAAACTATCATCAACAATGAATTCTACGATAGGTTTGACTGATTTCCGATGAGGATTACAACGCGAAAGTTTGAAAAACTTAGTCCTGTATACAGGTTGCCTTATGAGTCATAGTCCAAACTAAAGGAGGTGATAAAGAAGATCATTTCAGATAATAAAGTTCATATAATATTGGGCCCGATCTCTCACTGTCAAATAATTTTAATTCTTATTAATTCTTGTCTAAAAAATATAGTGAAAAAAAGTTGTGGCGTTGTTTGAATAACATGTCGACCAAAAACAAAAATCAAAATGAAATTCTTGAAATTGATACAGATAATGGGAAAATTATAAGGAGTTAACTAGAAATCGCCAATAGATTCAACGACTACTTCACAAATAACGGAAAGGAATTATCAGAAAAAATAAAAATCAAAGCCAGCTTTACAACTAACAAACCTCGAACCTGTCGCTTAAACTCATTTTACCTAAAAGAGATTACTGAAAAGGAGACTTCGGAAACAATCAGATGTTTAAAAAAATAAAGCACCTGGGATACCGGCCGAAACTTTACAACTTATAGCATATCACATCTGCAGACTGCAGAACCTCTCACTGATGACTGGTATTTATCTAAAAGCATTCAAAATGGCAATTGTGAAGGCTCGAAACAGAATCAAAACGAATTGTCTCAAATTATAGACCAATTTTACTAAACTCGAATCTATCAAAAATCTATGAGAAACTTTTGAAACAGAGAATCACCACATTTCTGAAAAATTATGAAATTATGTCGAATAAGCAATTCGGGTTCAGGAAGAACAGGTCGACAGAAGATGCTATTAACCTTTTAACAACTCAAATAAGTCAAGCTGTAGGCAATAAACAACCTGCTTTATGCATCCTGGTTGATCTTAAAAAGGCATGTGATACTGTCTGCCACGAATTGCTTCTGAATACTTTGGAGAATACAGGTTTCAGAAGCACTGCTTTCTAGTTATTCAAGAGTTACCTGAGTAACCGTGAACAATGTACCAAAATCAAAGACTGCATGAGCCCTACCCGAATAATTGAATTTGGTGTTCAACAAGGTACCGTTCTTGGACCTATACTCCACAAAATATATTTGAATGACCTGTTCAAATTTAAAGTGGAAGGAAATGTGAAGAGCTTTGCTGATGCCACAGCAGCTTCGCCCTGTAGCACTTCTGAGAATTTAGTGCCTACTATTTTGGAATTATAGTATGGTATACATCAAGTATATTAGTACGTAGTTAGGATATTTTGTATGATAAAATAATCATTGAGATCGAGAGGATTTCGCAGCTCAACTTAGCGTTTATTTTGAATGTGAATTACTGAAGTTTCCATAAAAAAGTAGTTGAAACATTTTCAACATTAACAGACATTGTAAGCTCATGTACAACAAACGAAATAATTTGACACCACAAAATTGTGATATGTATTAGTCACTATTTCGAAGAAAGCATCTACCACTTCACAATTCAAAACACGCCCATAAATAATATGCCAGCAATGAAAATGCTATTCGAACACTAAATGATAGTTCCTTTAACGCCAAACTGAGTAACTTCGCTGTGAGCATTTCCTTTAATAACACCGAGCAATACAAATAATATAACTAATAAATCAATCAGTAGATTGGTGATCATAATTTTCTATGATTATCAAGGAAAACATAAAAACACTAATGGTCGAACATTACAAAAACATTTGTCATTCAAATTCGAGTCACATAATTACATATGTCATTTATGCATAAGTTATTTATTACTGTTACCCACATGAGCCTCCAGATCAATTATTTTTGTATCAAAAATGATACGAATCATTTTCTCGTCGCAATTATTAGATGATTACAAAAATTGAATTGGAAATATTGACCTGGCATGAAATTGTAACGAGAACTTTCCAATCCACTGGCACGATTTCTTGAAAAAAAATTTTCAGTTTACTTTAGGTACTTAAGTGAACACTAATTTATTTCAGGGAACAAGAAGTTGAACTGTATCATTGTATTTTTTTGTGCTCAAAAAAATAATAGTACCAGATCCAAGTGTTGCCAGATCTTAGGCAACTCTGGCAACACAATGTTCTGATTCTATCAAAATGATTGTTGGCAAAATTCCTCGCAAAATTATGACTCCTTCTGAAAAAGCATGAATCAGGGTTGAAGATGGGGACTTGAGAAAGGACTAATCCAGATTAATAAATGAGCCAACTAGGATTCCTGACCGTAATGGAGAATATGCTAGTCTTCTGGATCTATATCTAACAATCAATCCAGAAATTTACACAGTCACCGTAACGTCTTCATTGGGATCTTCTAACCACAAACTCATTTCAATGTTGAGTGAATTACCGATGGATGTTACGGAGCAACATAAGCCGTGCAAAGTTTGGAATTACAGATCTGTAGAGTGGGAGGATCTTCAAGACCATTTCCGAAATTTTCTTTCAGCTCTGAAGATCCATCAACTTGTGCTTCTGAATATCAAGACTAAATCCTCAAAAAATTTGGAAGGCTTTAACATCTTGAGCTACCATCAATATAGCTTTCGGAAGCACAGATCAACAGGCTACCTTCTATCGTATGTCACCCATATTTGGAATAATGCAATTGAGAATCATGGAGAGTCAAGAGCTGTTGCGCTTGATATTTCTAAGGCGGTTGACCGTATGTGGCATGTGGGTTTGCTGGCCTTCGATGCTATCGCTTGTCGGATCATTTTTGTATATGGTTCCTGAAAGAACTTTCCCTGCAAGTGGTCGTCGATGGATATCCCTCAAATACTTCTACCATCAACTTTTGATGCTTTATAAAGCTCAGATTAGATCTTCTTTGAAGTATTGTTCTTATGTATGAAGCTCCGCGCCTAAAGATACCCTGAAGCTGCTGGATTCCATCCAGGAAATAGCCATCCGCCTGATTGGAGACACAAACATAACTTGCAACCTTGAATCACTACTTTCGCATAGGCACCGCTCTTAGAGCGCCTTGAGGCTTATCCTGTAGTGCTTGTGTTTTTCCTCAAAAAAATCAATCAATCCATTCATTATTCCTGTTGGTTTACTTTTCAGTGAGTCATGGTTTGTTTTGCATTGGTTTCTTTCCAAATCATCATCTGGTCCCACCCATGACATATTTCTTGTATCTTGTGGATTTATATTCAGAACTTCACTGAACGCTTTTTTTTGAACAGTTTTTGTTCACATCTTGAACATTTTGTTCTTTGCTTACTTTTTCTTCCAGCAAGGTATTGTTTTTCTTTCAGTAATTGGTTATTTTTAAGCATCAAATTGATTTTATAAACTTTTTCTTTGATTATCAATTTGAGTAGATTTATTTCAAGTTTTATTTGATCATTGGTTTCATCAGTATTGAATCCTTGAACATCAGCCTGATATCCACTGCAGATGATTCTTGTATCACAGATTTTGACACAGTCTAGTTAATTTTTTGTTGCACAAGAGAAATGGCAAATGCTTCCACACTTGATGCACACAATATCATTCCACTTTGATTTGCAACATTTAAATTGCTTTTCTGGAAAAACATCATCACTAAATTTGCAGAGCACATTTTTACACTGCTCTTCATAGTCAGCCATCATGAATAATCGATAGAAAAGGTGTCAAGAAGATGGTGTTTTCGATCAGAACCTTTATTCCATGACCTGATTGTCAAATTAATTTTTCATCTACTCTATGACTTAGTCACATAATTGAGCTGGGTCCAGAAAGTCCTGCAATTTGGAAAGTTCTGGGTCCTTCCAATTATCTCTTATTCGTCCTTCTGATTCTCACGTTCTCAATATGCGATTTTTGTCTTGTCAAGCAAAACCGCACAACATACAGCTTTGTTGACAGTCACATCGATAATGGCATTCATAAAAGCCAGTCTGACCTTCAACATCACACGAATACGTTAATTTTCATTAAAATTTCTTCGAAAAACCGCAATACTTCATCGTCGACGAGGTCGATAAGTCTAAATATGCCCGGTGCGTCCGTCAGTCCATCCGAAGACAGGTGAACCATCGACATCACATGTCGAATAACTTAAATATTAAATTAACTACCTTCCGAGCCGAATTTCGATAAATAAAGACGCATCGAGGAGTGAATAAGTTTTCAATGCCCGCCGCTTTTGTCGATACACTTGGGTATGAAATTCATAATTGGGATATCTAATTTGGATCATCTTTATTTCTCAATTAAGATAGTTGCCGATTCATTGCTGAGTGATAGAAGAATTTGGATCGCTGTTTGAGTTTGTTATGACTTTTGTCATAAAAAACATTTTTTCTTTCGAAAAATTGTTTGGCGATTCCAGAACTCATGTACGCCCTCAGATGTTCCCCCACTTGGTCAAGTCAGTTAGAGCTTGACGAATTTGATAATTTACTCCGTTACACAACGGAATATGTTACAAACAATCATTTCAATAATGATTCATGGCTCCAAACAACGCTTCCTTTAAACCTTGGCGGACTGGGCTACGTTCTGCTTCTTCCTTAGCTTCACCAGCTTTTCTATCGTCAGTCAAGAGTGTTTCTTAATGATTCCATCCTTCCTTCTATATTTATCAATATCAAAAACGTTTTTTATGCTGAAGGTGAATCACTTTGACATGTCGTAACTAATATTGCTCATCCTACAGATAAAAAGAAAATACAAAGGGTATGGGACCGACCTCTTCGGAACGTTATAAATGATAAACTTCTGAAATCTACAAGTGTTTACGTTAAGGGTAGTCTAAAAGCAGCAATGATCAAGGAATCGGGCGCTTAGTTTAATGCTTTACCTGTTGCATCTCTTGGAACACTATTGGACGATGAATCTTTCAGAATAGCAATAGGACTCAGGATGGATTTATCTATTGGTGTGCCTCATATTTGTGTTTCGACGTCTGCGCTCTGTGTGATCTAGGAAATGGCACCGCTTCATATTGAAGTGAGTGCCAGGCACCATGAATGGAGCGTGAATGGGAGAAGAAAGACTAAGAACAGAATGAAAGGAGAAGACAGAATAGTCCCTTGGTTGCAAGGAATGTTGCTGAAGAAAGGGGAAGACGGAAGTATGACAAAAGTGTACGTTAACGCTGGGGCAAGAATGGAGGAAGAAAGAATGGGCATAGGCTGGGCGTATGAACGGGAAGAAAATTAATGGGTTCAGGGGAATGAGAGAATCCCCGGACAGAGTAGTGTGAACGAGGCAGAATTAATAGCAATAGAGAGTGTGATTGGAATATGGGATATGGATGAGAGTGTGATAGTGATACGCGATTCTGCTGTGGCTGTGGAACGCATAAAAGAAGGAAGAATGAAGAATAAAAGGATAGCGAGTATACAAAGAATGATTGAGGAGAGGAATGAGAGGGGAACACGGACTTGTCTGATTTGGCAGCGTGGCCATCAGCACAACAATCTGGGAAACAGGAAGGCTCATGAGGAGGCTACAAAAGGTATGGGTGATGCTATAATAACATGGGATGCAGGGAGAATGGATAGTAAAAAGAAGAAGAGAATGAGGATGAAAGGACGAATCAGGAAAGAATGGCAGAGAGAATGGGATACCGGGATGACAGGGAGACTGCTCTACAGATTCTGTAGAATAGTCGGGCATGAGGCACTAGATCTGTCCTGTAGAAATTTCAAAAGTTTAAATTATAATCAGTTCAATAGTGACCTACAATCTATACCTTGGAAGATTATTTTTTAATCAAATGATGTAGATAGCAAAGTGCAATCTTCACGTTCCTTTTCAATGCTTCTGAATCACAAAAAAATATGCTCCATGGTTAACTGATGCGATCAAGGCTATGACGACTGACAGAGATTGTGCCTTAAAAAAATTCAAGATCACCAAGAGTAACAACGACTGGCAACTATATAAACAACTAGCAGACCCGGCGAACGTCGTTCCACCTAACAGTCAATGAATGAGTCGATTTAGGATTTTAAAATTGATACAAAATTATTGAGTATAATAAAATGAATGGGAATTGGTAGTAAGAGTGCACTATTCAGTAAAGCACCCTGTGATATACATATTAGCTGTCATTGATGTTTTGCCTCCTTTATTATCATTATTTTTATTGATGAAAATATCATATTTTTATAGTTATTATCCTATTCCCGATGAAGACAAATCTAAAAACACAAAAATCATTAAAAATGGTCCTGCCGTTCTTGAGTTTTC
>WOGR01001757.1:0-19011 GCA_015342045.1 Leptinotarsa lineolata | reverse complement strand
GATGTTGCTTGTAATAGTTTGTTTCCCTCGAAACCAAACTTGAGATGTAGATTCTTATATACATTGAAACATACTCTCTATGTTTCAATATTCAAATTCATCCAAATCTTATTCATTGGTATATGTTTTTCGCATTGTTCACCATCGCTATTGGAATCACTACACTGAAAAGAGTCTGCGTTGTTATCACACTCGTTATTACAATTAGTACTTGTTCAAGGACGCCACATTTTAAACAGATGACAAAAATTTCAAGTAATTATAACTGCGCCAATATCGAATTTCAAGACTCAAATCGCGATCAGTTCCTGAACTGAACATTGATGAGATGACGACGATAACCATACCATAACATGACTTCAAATTTAATTTTACGACTCTTCAGCCAATCATAAAACTCGGTTAGTAACAATTATCCAATACGAATTGCCAATTCTAGAATCCACGTGGACTAGTTGACAGCCGGTTTATTTTCATGTACTGGTTTTTTTTTGGGCTTTGAAAGTGCCGCCAACTTTAAGTGTGCACAATACCGTTTACTTCGACTATACATTCGTCTTGGACATATGTTCATAGTTTCAGCTCTTTAGCATGCTTAGTTTGTTGGTAAGAGGCTTAAATGTTGGAAGTGTTTTGCGTGTTCGACGATTTTCCGCTATCGAAAAAATGCATCAGAGAATTCGCATCAAATTTTGTGTAAAAAATGAAATTGAGTTTTTTTTTAAAGAACAAAACACAAGCACTACATGTTAAATCTTAAGGCGCTCTAAGAGCGGTGCCTGTGCGAAAGTAGTGATTCACATTGTATTTGAATCGCTGTGCTGAAAATGTGTCAATATCTTGGAATAACAATTGATAGATATCTAAAATGGGACCATCGAATAAATTATATTGCAAAGGAAAGAAACCTACTAAAATTCAAATTTGTGAACAATTTTTAAACATAAATTTACTTGAGTTTCTTAATTTTTCTTTGATAAAATCTCAGATGAGCTATGGAATTTCAGGCTGGGGTGGTGTAAAAAAGATACATAGGAAAATTAGAAATCATACGAAAAAGATTTTTAAAAATAGAGAGATTGAGATATTCAACTAAATTATCGTTTAAACAAAGTAAAAAAATGGCCATAAATCAATTATTTACTAAAAGAATAATGATTAACTCTTTTTAAAATGAACATATCAAAACTAAAATAACTGCAAAAAATAAATTTAATTAAAAATTTGGCGAAAGAAAATTTCAATATATCATATCCTATCTTTATAATAAAATACCAGATGAATTAAAGGAAATAAAATCGTAATATATTTTTAAAAACAAAGAATTGGATAACTGAAACTTCTATGAAATGTACATACAAATTATAGAATACCTATGTTGTTTCTAGGCTTATATGTTCATAAATTACAGAATGTTCTGATTTTTTATTTTCATACCAACCTTCAAGTTCTCTTCAAATCTTAGTTTACTCACAATAAGGATATACGAGGTCTGTTCAGAAAAATAAGGTGCATTTTCATATTTATTTACTCATCGATTTCTATTTTGTTCCCTTCAAATCAACCCAACATTCAATCAAAAATTAAAGACCATTCTCAAACGGCTCACGTAATTTTGTTAAAATTAGTTAATGCTTCCAACTAAATAAACTATTCTTTGTCTTTGTTAACTTGATATATTTTTTTGTTTCAATTGATGGTTTAAAAATATTATTTAAGTTTAAGTCAAAGTTAAATTGTTACTTATTATGTATCATGTACATATGTATTATACACATATACGAAATTTGTAATAATGTAGATATTCTAGTGGAGCTGGTGACTGTTTGTATCTCTCATGACCATTAAATAAAATAACAGACCTCGTATTCTGGAATATTACTGAATTTATCCACGAATAAATTTATTTTGGTATTATTATTTTCATTTTTAAATTAGCGACTTGTGAATATCTCTGGAATCGAATGAAGTCTTCTCAAACATAATTTAAATAACCTCTAAAATAAGCAACTTTTTCCTATTTTACCGACATTATATCAACTGATTTTTCCATACTGGTCTTACTTATCTTGGACAGACAGTATATACCTTGGGGACAAAATAGGTGACAACCCTGAGTTGGAGTTTTTCAAAACAACGTGTCAAAATGTATGGTGTTGATATAATAAATGATTTCATTATTAGCCTCAATAGGCTAGCTTTTATATAAAAATATTGTGATACAGTCAAAGGTCTTGGCCAAAATTACTAGAGATAAAACGGATAGTGGTTTGGCCGGATATTCGGTAAGCTACGGGACCGGAGCGCCAGATATCCGGCGACCCATACATTTGGTGGTCAGTTAATTCGAATCAGTACCCGCAATTGTTAAGGTTTGTTAGAATATATGTTTCAACAACTGGCAGTAGCGTTTACAGCGAATGGGTATTTTCAGAAGCTGGTCTGGTATATGAAGCGAAGCGGAGTCTCCTCTTACCAACAAATGCAGAAAGTTTGGTATTCATTCACCACAATTTGCCACTTGTTAATTTTCAGTATTAAAGTAATTAATAAAACATAAACTTTTGATATTATTAAAATAAACGGTGTTCATAACTTATTGTAGTATGATCTTCCTTGTTTAAAATAATGATATTTTTATTTATTTCACTATCCGGTATCCAGCCGGATATTGGCTCACTATCCGATATTCGGCCGGATAGAAAAAATAAGGCCGGATAGGCCGGATACCGGATAGTAACCGGATATCCAGTTCATCTCTAGAAATTTCTTACTACTCACCTTCATTTTTGCATTTTCTCTCTCCAAGTCTTTATAATGTCTCGATAAATCCGTAAATCGTCCCCTGTACTTGTGGTAACGCATTTGGGACTTTTGGAAAGCGGAGTATATCTGCTCCTTACTAAGATGACCAATTGTAGAACTAGTTGAAACATTATCTTCTAACTCACTGGCAGAAACATCCAGATCAGACTAAAAATAATATCCGGCATTTTTGAAGGTCCAGATATAATGTTAATTATTCATGATAATAATTACACAATCATCACAATAAATTTTATTTAGGATTTGTATCACTACATGGTGGCCTTGTCAGTTGGACTGGTACCTCAAACTATTCCAAAATATCTTTTATATAACAGTTGATGATCACAAAACTCAATTATATTAATGAATAATTAACAAGTTTAATAATGGTGAATGAGTAACTTCTTATTGGTTGAACATATTTGATGCAAATATTTCAATTTTTAATTTTAACTTACCAAATTACTACACAATTCATGTATGAATATGTATATGTGGTGCATGTGCGCGCGCATATAAATCTGTTTTGTGAATATACTCACTTTCAATTACTTTGGAAATGTCAGTAATGTATATTTTCTTTTTTCAAAAATTGTACTATATATGTATTCTATTTATGCTCAAATTGTTTTCAAGTGGATATGTATATTAGGATTCCTATTTCCAATAAAGAACTATCTATCTATTAAATGACCAACCAGAAAACTGATTCCGTCAATTTCATAAACTACACCTCACGATTTGATCTCCACAAACTTCATTGAAACAATATATCACGACATGTTTCGCTATCACAGTAGCTTTTCTTAAAAGTGAATTGAATACTACAAGTTCTTTCTTACTCTAATATTCATATACTCCAGGTAATTACAATTGAGGCTACCTCTACAGGTAATCACTCGATCAAATTACCTAAACCTGAGGTACCTATTCAATTATGATTATCTGAAGCATATTACATCAATAATAATACTTCGTCGGTAATGAGGTGGATATTATTGACTCAATTCTTTCTTGAAGAATTGCAAAAACAAGCGAGGTCTATCTGGTTTCAAAGAATAATAGTGAACATTATGCGACTCTTAACATTTTTTGGTGATGGTACTAATAATATCACTCGATTTTCTTAAACAAAGAATTGTACATAGCCTACAGAAAAACTTATAATAAGTGATATAAGTGATTTCAAACCACGTTACTTCACGACGTTTCAATTGTTAGTATCTACAAGCGTCTTCAGGTGATGACTGGTCATCAATTTTTTTTTCACTCGTATTTTATTTCACTGTGAATTCTTTTCATGTTTTTTGCTTAATATATTTGCCATTTTTAGCTATTCTTTTGAATTTCAATTGTATTGTTTATTTCAGGGATTTCAGATCATTTTACACAATATTAGACAATGGAAGTCCGAACTGATGAAATTCACAAAGAAACATTATCATTCACCTTCAAACAAACATCATAGAAGTAGTTTTTTGAATGGGAATACCAATTCAACATTTGCTAACCATCTTTTGACAGAGAGGCACAAGTTCAATCACAATAATGACTTGTTATATTTGGAAGAGAAATATTTGAAACTCAATCATTTGAAGTGCTTGGAAATTAATAAATTTAAGAATTCGGGATTATTGCTCAACGATCAAATAGATTTGAACGTGATAAATCAAAAAGAATACTCATCGATTTTTGACCATTATCAAATTTGGATAAAACCTGATTGACCAGAGAAAGAGTAGAATCATGGATTGATAAACCAGAATGGAATCCGTATTGGGTCTTAGAGAATAGTTTATATAGGTTAAACTTTTTACAGAAGGATACAAGTCTGTTGAGATAGGATTTTTCGAAAATTTTTGATAATAAACACAGCAATGCAATACCTCTGTAGTTGGAGATTACTTATCATTTTTTTGTGAACAGGAATCACAATAGCGTATTTGAGGCACGAGGGAAATGAACTCTCAATGAAAGATAAATTAAGTAAGTATGTAAGTGGTTCAATAACTAGGTCAGCAACATTTATATGAGGTAGTTGTGAAATGATATGTAATCCGCCATTTCACAGCTGCGGCCATCTTGAATTTGCATATTTTTCAAAGTGTACTACTATTTTACTAATCAAGCCCTGTCATTTGATACCCATTTTGAGGTAGTTGTGAAAAAATATGTAATCCCTCATGTATCTTCGGCCGTCTTTGATTTACGATGATACACAATTTATTTATCAAAACTAAATGTGTGTACCAAATATTAGATCAATCTGTCAACAGGAAGGGGGTCAAACTTCAATTAGGTACTAAATTTGACCCAAGCAAATAAATAAACAAACAGGGCAAGCTAAATGAAACCATTTAACTTATTGGTATCAGATTATTCAACTCTCTACCAGACTTTATCAAAGAAGCTCCAATAGCCGTGTTTAAAGCAAAATTGAAAACTCACAATGCTCTGCCTATTATGACATCTTTGAATTTAGATTTCCTCAATGTTAGGTAATAAACTGTGTATATTATTGAAATCATTTTAACAAACAAGGAAATGAATTTTATAAATTTTGAAATTTGGAATCCAAATATCAGTGTCGTGAAAATGTATATTAATTACTGTGAAATCCAATATTTATATTTTAATCATAAACATTAAACAAATTTTATTCAGATTTAGGATAAGGTGTAGTCAATGACTTGTCATAACACTATGTCATGTAATATTGACAAATAAAGTACAATACAATAAAATGTTTCAGTGGTCAAAGATTTTCCAATGATAAGTGATGTTGGCAGGAGCAAAAATTATAAAAACGGTTTGAAACTTATTGAACATCGCTGGGAAAAGTGCATATAGCTGCAAAGAGATTATGTTGAAAAATAAATACGTTTTCAAAAGGTTCGTGTTTTCTTTTTTTGGGACAGATACTTCTCGGACCACCCTCGTAATGCATTCATCAGGTAGTAATAGTCATTAGGATTCAAATTACTACGATACAGAATTTGTTTAGTGAGTATTGACTCCTGAAGACGCTATTGTATGGCGAAACCCATGTGGCGGTTTTGTGAAATGTCAAGTGGAAATGTCACATTGAAGTGTTTTTTTGAATGTGTCATGATTGAAGAGTCCTGGGTTTGAATGCAACCAGATATTTTACTAAGGAGAATTTTTCTAGTTGAAGTAGAATTAATCATTAGTGTGAAGTTATCCACAAATTTTCATCCACAACTTCTGAAGTTGAGACAACCTATGGCGGGATAGAACTACATTATTACGCAATGTTGCCAAGTCTCTAAGAATTCTACTTGCAAAAGAATTTCAATATAAGAAATATTGCTGAATAATTTCAACACATGAGTTCATCAATTCTTACTAGAATAAAAAAAATTATTTCATCAAGTCCGTGAAAATTAAAATTATTGATGTTACTTTGATTGGTGGATCCTATATTCACAAGTGTCTCAAGCTGATTTTTCTCGATATCTAATGTTAAATAATAATCAATATATACACAGTTGATAAAACAAAAATATGTTTAAAATCACAAATTTGTAGAAAACGCTTTTTGACGATCTTGAATTCATGAAAATAATTTTTCCTACAGAAAACTTAGAGTTCAAGCCTGGTCCCGAGAACAAGTACTCTGAGATTACTGAGAAAAAATCATTTTCTATAATTCACGATCCACTATTTTTCATTATTTTCCATAGAAAATCGTTTTCCACAAATTTTCGTTTCAACCTCGTATAAGTATAGATAATGAATCATAATTCAAGCCAGATCTCGTGAACAAGCACTCTAAGGTTACTGAGAAAAATTATTTTCTTTAATTCACGATCCACTATCCTCCATTATTTTCCATCAAAAATTGTTTTCCACAATTTTTCGCTTCAACCTCGTATTAGTGACAAGGAATTATAATTTAAGCCAGGTCTTGTGAACAAGCACTATAAGTTTCCTGTGGGGAAAAATTTTTTTCATGAATTCACGATCGTCAAAACGCGTTTTTTACAAATTTGTGTTTTTAAACATATTTTTGTTTTATCAACTGTGTATATATTAATTATTATTTTGCATTAGATATCGAGAAAAAACAGCTTGAGGCACTTGTGAATATAGGATCCACCAATCATAGTATTAGTTATTTCAGGTAATACGGACTTTTGATGAAATTATTTTTTAACTCTAGTAAAAATTGATGAACTCATATGTTGAAATTATTTAGTAATATCTCTTATATTGAAATTCTCATGCGCAAGTAGAACTCTTGGAGACTTGGCAACACTGCGCAATGATGTAGTTCTATCCCACCATAGGTTGTCGCTACATCAGAAGTTGTGGATGAAAATTTATGGATAACAAGCAGTCGATACCTATAACACCCGAAAAAAAGGACAAAAAAAGTACTTCACACTTGTAGCACAGTATTATTTTTTCTTTTTGACTTACAAATTATAAGGCCAATCAATAATTTGTATTTATCATTTATATTTGTAACATAGTTGGTGGGTTGGTTCAAAGTGAAGGCAATCAGGAATTTATTTTGAGAGTATCATTTTTTTGTTGACACTGTTTTCCCCAATCTGGGTCACCCTGATAACTATGTTTGTTATTGTAAATGCAGATTTTTTAAAATAAAGCTTTTTCTATTCATCTTTTCAAAGATTTTCTTTTAGAATGCATATTGCTTTTTGCTAACAATTCAAACTGGCAACGTTTAGGAAATTGTGGGTACTTTACTTGCAGGTGGTACATGCTGCCAGCCTCGTACCGTGGCAGGAATGACACATCGCTGGCGACTGAAGAAGTGGAGTTCTTTCGATACCTCGTCTCTTGGGAGGGAGACACCAACGTAACGCTAGAAAAACCGTGGTCGTTATTACTGGCGCTAGTAGCTGAAGTGTTCGCATCTGGAATATCACAACTTGAATCGTAATATTAAACTTAGATAAGTTTCCTGTTACCGTCTTCTCCTATAGAGAAAAAATTATCCTCAGAACTCGTAGTCGGCTGCAATCTATCGCTAACCGACTGTGTAAACTCCGCGAAGCGTTGTGGGGAAATCTTCACTTCTTCAGTGATTTTCTCTTTTAGTTTCTTGAACATGATTGCGGTAATACCTACGAATTTTTCAAAATAAACATTACACCTTTTTATAACCTAAAAATGACGTGACAAATTTGACAGTTCCGAGATATATGAAAAGGGGAGATCGACTGATGGGAGGGTCTCTGCAATCGGCGAAGGTGCGACATCTACGTCAGCCAACCTTGTTGATTACTTGGGAGTGCTTAGAACGTTCTTGAGTCAGTTCAATTTTGTATGGATTGTTCTGTGATAATTGCTATAGTACAATTCCCAAATAGTAGGCACTAAATTCTCAGAAATATTATTGCATCAAAACGAAAACATTGTTGCCAAGTTTGTGATTCTATATATTGTATCATCATGACTCCTTATCTATTTAGTATAATTTCCGTGCGCCACTGCGAGAGACAGATTAAGGCAAAAACGTCAATCATTCCTGAGGGTTTAGTGCCTACCATTTGGTAATTATAGTATAAGATATTAGCAAAGTCCTTAACACTTAATACTCATCCAATCGTTCATCTACCAGATTTTGAAAATAGAATATCAGAACTGAATCAAACGGTAAAATGAAAACAAAGTCGTATCAAGTGTTAGAAATTTATTGCACCCCATAATAAGTTTTCCATGTCTATAATATTTGTAAAATAAAATATTTCTCTCACAAATTAACAATCAAACATCTCAGAATACAGCAAAACTCCAAAGAATAAACATTAAATTGATTGTCGTTTGATTAGCGCCATCATCGAAAGAACTTTTTCCTTGTCTGAATTGTTAAGGTTAATCTGTGGTTAAGGTAACAAGTAGGAGTTCTTGATGCCAGAACAGAAGAAGAATAAGGTGTCAACTTTGATTTTTGACTTTGACATATAAGTGGAATCTAATTTTTCACTGTACATTTTATATTGAAAATGGGCCTTTCAAGCACAATTTACAATTCAATTTTCAAAAGGACGTCAACAATGGCTTTAGCCGTTGTATTTTCCGCATTTGCTTTCGAAAGAACCTTCGATTTAGCCACAGATTACATCTGGGAGACCCATAATCAAGGGGTAAGCATTACATAATACAGCTAAGCTGTTGAAATAATGTATCGTGTTTAGTTTTTGAAAGGATCGGTGATTCAAATAAAGAGTCAGTCCATTATTGGCTTGAAAATATCATTTTCAAATAACATTTTATCATGAGCTTTCCATTGAATGCAATTTACCACAAATCAACCCGTACAACTGTCAATACCATTCTAATCACCCTCATCAACATGAATTAGCAGCTTATCATAGCATGATCCAACAGACTCATCAGTATCCCGTTGCGAGTTTAATTAAATTCTTCTGGACTCGAAAAGTAGTTTATGGTAATAAGAAGCCCTGAAAAATAATTTTGTTAAATTCGAAACGTTACCCAAACCTTTCTTCAGAAAAATTATTGGATCACTTAAATAGCCAACTGATTATTATTAATAATTGATCAGTATTTGTATATTTTTGGTTCAATTATTTTTTCTCCCACTCTGTCCATGTGTATATTGTAAAGTGGCAAGTCCGTAAATGAATTTTCATCAAGTATTGGCCAGTTCCATCACATATCTTGAAAATATCAACTTATACTGTTTTTGTTTCAGAAACTCTGGAAGCACATCAAGGATAACTACAGTTAAACATCCAATTTTGGATTTATATTAGTGTTGAAATTATCAAAGTGTAAATAAAAACTCAAAAACCAGTTTTGAAATGTTTTATTTAATTTGAAATTACTCAGTTACTTCCCAAGGCTTTTCCGGCCTTTCCAAGTCCCAAGGCCTGCTAGGCTTGTATTGCGGGGGCTCCTTCAAACATATGCCACCTTCTTCTAGAGCTTTCAGGAAAAGAGCTACTTTTCCGTCTGGAGTGGGAGGCTCTATGAAACAACTCAGTTCCGTCAATCCACTTTCGATGCATCTTTGAGCTAAAACCTGCAGTTGGGAAATGAAAATGTATTTTAAGTTTATATTGAGTAAGTTACCCTTCCGAGATTGATGTAGGCTGCGGAATCTACTGTTTTGTACAGCTGTTTCTTAAGGGCCCATTCGGAAGTGCTGGCTTGAATAACTTCTTCGTTTTCGAAATGGTAGACTGAAGCTGTTACATATTTTGATGTGGACTCCAATTTCAATCTGAAAACAGTTTTTTTGAGCGAAGTGTTTTTTACTGTGTAAAAACAACTACTCACTTATGCCAGTATCGTTTACCAGGCGCTTCTACGTGATACCCATCAGGTTTATATCCTATTCTAAGCTTTTCCAAATTTCGAGGATTTCTGTTAGTGAAAATTGGAGAAATTTCGTTTCTTGGTGATTTTGTACTCACTAGTCTTTCTAATTTTACATAATTTATTACTTTGCACACATTACTTCCGAAATTGTACATTTTATTTCATAAATTGTATTTTTCCCAATTTATTAGGTTAGATTGGAGGTTAGGATTATAATAAAGCACGAGCGCAAATTACTAGAGATGGGTCGGTATTTGAGGAACGGTATCTTGGAGCGCGATTTTTTGATAACATCTGTTCCTGTACTCAAGAATGATACACGACGGTATTTTGCATCAAACCATATCGTGTCGAGTCCCCTCTCCGCCCCAGTAATACTATGTGTATCATTTCGGTGAGTGTCATGAATTCGAATCTCTGTTGCGGTACTTTGCTGTATGTAGATAAGAATCAAGAATGGAACGCGATTCCGATATATCATCCGCCAGCTATTATAGATCTTTTTGATATATGTATTTCACCCAATTATATAAAAATACGAAAACTTTTTTGGATTAAGATTATTTTTTGATGAATTGGAAATCCTCCATTTCCAATTCATCAAAATATTATGTCACATTTTCTTACAACTATTGTTTGGTTGAGTTAAGTGAATAGATATATTCAAAAAAATAAACTCCATCCGATAAATACGAATTGTTGGAATATAATATATGAGTTACATGATACCGGACAGACTACAGACAGCTTAGTCTGTAGTACAGACTGAGCTTCAAAGCTACTACAATGCGAGGTCGATACACATGATGTTCCTTATCGCTAGGTATTGTCTTTCCTCGTTGTGCAGTTTTTCTTTGGAGTATTTATCCCACCGACATGGGGTTATGTCGATGATTTATCCCGGTATTTTCCAGTCGCGTTCGCGAACGCGACTGGAAAATACCGGAATACTTAGGTTTCAACTATGCCAGCGTCATCTATGAGTGAATCCTATCGCCATTCTACGTAGAAACGATGAGAAGCCAACTATCTGATGACATCTACCGAAAATTGCTTTAAAGTTCCATGGAATCAATGACAAGTTACAATTATTATTGAAAGATGGCTCACCTAAAAAAGAACATGATAATCGTGATACGTATTTGTTTTGATTTTGAATCTTTCCATTAATTCATTTTGATACAAAGTCCATCGAAGTACTTAGGGCACAGTAGAAAGCTAAAGATCTTTTGGAGTTGATAAAAATGGCCCTTTTCAAGATATCAACCCCTGTGAACAAACTAGGTAAGTGATTTTCTACTGAAACTTGATGGCAGAACCAAATTTCTCTTTTTTTTTCATTTTTTTCCAGCTGCCTGTTTCTTCAACAGAGGCATAGCCAGCTTGAGTGCCCTGTCGGAAACTCACCAAATGCTACAGAAGACTTGCAGAGACTTCGCTGAAGGAGAACTCAAACCAATTGCTGCGAAAGTTGATAGGGAACACCTGTATCCCAGAGAACAAATTAAAAAAATGGGGGAACTAGGCCTGATGGCTATCACGGTACCTGAAGACTTGGGCGGAACGGGTTTAGATTACGTAGCATATTCGATTGCCATGGAAGAAATCTCCAGGGGGTATGATATCAACATCAGCAGCGAACTCCACACTGCTAGTATAGATACCTTTCAGATAACTAACATTTCATTTAAAATTCGAGATAATAACAAGCTAGGTATACTCAACCATTGGGTTTGTCAGTTTTTTGTTATAAACTAACTATTTACCTGGCTAATACTACGACAGCCAGTGGATTACACAAATGACCGATATTTGTGAAAAGTTTCTTGAAGAGGCTATCCTTGAGGCTGTAGGAGGTAATTTCAAGGGAAAAAATTAACATTGAATGTTACTTAAAACAGAGTTTTCAGCATGCTAGTATTAATAGCAAAACTTCTGATGACCTGAGTCTGAGGCATCATTTTTAGAGCTTTGAATAACAGTCGGACAGTTTCATCAGATTTACTAGACGTCAGAACTCTGATCGGAAAATTTTGAATTTCCATGATAATAATTGTACATTTTTCACAATTTCATTCCAAACTATTTTGGTTACATGATAGATTTATCAGTTGGACTGGTAAATCAAACTGTTCTACAATGTCTTTTATATAACAGCAGGTAATTATAAAACTTTTATGGAAACAACGAAGTCATTCTTTCACCATTATTGAACTTGTTATCATGAAAGGTCAATAACATATTTATGAATTATACCTGTTTTGCTGGGGCGTCCAGGGCGAGTGTCGTCATTTAGATCTTCTCAACCTTCTGTGTAAAGCTTGTACCACTTGTAAACATTTTTCTGACTCAGAGTACAATCACTGTATGCCACTGTCAGCATTTCAAGTGTTTTTAAACGGTTTTATTTAGCTTCCCCTGTTTGTTTGGGTCAAATTTAGTAATTGAAGTTTGACCCCCTTCCTGTTGAGAGATTGATCTGATATTTGGTACACACATTTAGTTTTGATGACAATACAATTTATTAAGTTCTGTATCATTGTAAATCCAAGATGGTCGCAGCTACTAGGTGGCGGATTACATATTGTTTCATAACTACCTCACTAAGGGTATCAGAGCTTGACTAGTAGAATAGTAGCACACTTTGAAAAAGATGCAAATTCAAGATGGCTGCAGCTACGAAATGGCGGATTGCATATTACCTTCTAATACTGAGGCACTAAATGAACTAAACAGAATGAGAAGAATTGAGTAACAAAATTAAAAACTAAGTAAAAAAAAATGTATGTTGAACGGTTTTATTAAAAAAATATAATAATGTGGATAATGTACTAAAAAATTATTCGGAAGGTCCTAGGTAGCAGCCATCACACTACTCTCCTCAGCAACTCACAGTATAGATCAGATAAAAAGTAATAAATTCGTTGAGCGTAGTATTTACAAACCACGCAATAAATAAAAAAAAACATGAAAATTCTTCATAAGTTCGGTAAAGGAAAGGAGATGAATTTATTGGAAGCATTGGAAATGAATAAATTGTATAAAAACCCCAATATTAAAACCCTCAATGATCAACTAGAACTATGTAGCTCTCCCCCTTTTGAATTTATGAATTTTGGCAATTAGGTTAGGATCCATTGGTAGTAGTACCAATCCACAAGTATAGTTTTTGGGATCAATAGTTGGTAATTTTCTAAATATATTTGGAAACTTTCAATTCTTTTATTCAACAACTGTTTATTTTGATGAATCAGTTTGAGATTACAGTATACCAAGTTTTGAGAGAATCTCATAACTTAGTCAATCCACAAACCCAGATTCCCAACTTTATTAGAAAGTGTTGAAGGACCCTCTCCAATCTGAATGCTACCAAATTTGTTTGCAATAAATTCTTTTCTTGCATTCTTTCAGTTTTATTTGAATTAAGTTGAATTCGCCTTATTTTTTTGAACACACGTACATCTGTCAATTAATCAAGTATTTTGATTCCAGTTGTGCAAGTGCTGGCGTTATAATGTCTGTCAACAATTCCCTCTATCTGGGGCCCATTCTCCACTGGGGTACCCCGAAGCAAAAGGAAACATTTGTTACCCCTTTCACAACAGGTGAAAAGGTGGGATATCTCTAAAGCTTTTTCCAATTGTTGTTATAATCTTTGCTGTTCTAGGTAGGTTGCTTTGCCTTATCAGAACCTGGAAATGGATCCGATGCCGGAGCTGCTTCCACAACAGCTAAGGAAGAAGGATCTCATTTCGTTCTGAATGGAACCAAGTGTTGGATTACTAACGGGTTCGAAAGTGAAGCGTCCGTGGTATTTGTGTCTACAGATAAAAGTCTGAAAAACAAAGGTTGGTATTCAAAAATATGTTTGAACTCACCAGTAATTTTTTTCGATTTTGCAGGCAGATAATTCATTTCATATTGACAATTATTCATCTTGATTTGAAAATCCATTAAGGAAAAATAATAATTAACGTAACGAACGAAAGTCTGCCCAATTTCGTTATCTAATCAAAGTCTAGCCACTCTTTCTTGACCTCAGAGAATAATTGACTTCTGTACTGCCTTGTCAATAAATATATTATGAATATGAATACAAATTAAGATAAACACTCGAAACAGGAAATTCTCGAGATAAATGGCGAAATTAACTGATTATGTGTTACTCAAACTGGAAAACAACATTATCATCAGGATGGTTGAACTGAGAAAAATGACGCACCAATAATAGGCGAATATTTTATTTCAAACCCTTTTCATTCGTAACTTATATAAAAATAGATAAAGAAGGTAACTACATCTTGTTAGAATTGAAAGGGGTATATTTTTAGGTGAGATACATTTTTGGGAACGAAAGAGAGAGATACACGTTTAATTTCAAACAAAATACATCTTGTCAAAAAACATTTTTCTTACAAAATGAAATGTATAACTATATAATATTAATAAATTGTTAAGTACATATATACATGTACACACAGTATGTTTGTTAAAATGTAAACTTGTACATAGGTAAAATAAAATTTGTTAAATAATGAAATGTATATAAAACACCAAAAAGAGAAAAAAGTACATATATGAAGATTATGTGACAAATTTATCCTCAAAAAATTGATTTAATGTATAGAAAGCCTTTTTGACAAGAATTGCCCTCAAGTTTCTCCTAAAAGATAGCAGTGTGACACATTCTGTTAAACTTTTAGGTAACTTATACATTTTCACTCCATTATATATATATGGGGAATGTTCCTCAATTTGGGTAATTACAGCAAATGCAAGTTTGAATAAAATAAAGTTGAGTTTAATTCATGTTTTTTTTTCAAATTCACTTCGAAAAGTATTCTAATTGATGTTTCAAATGTTGGGTTTTAATTTTTAAAGAGAATGGTTTCTAATTCATATATTGGCAACTGCGCCTAGAATGCATATATTATATCAAGTTGAAATAATTTATACGTACCTAGATATTCTACTTTAAAAAAGGAAAATTATCTTTATAAATCAACAATTAGGGCAAAATATAAATTATAGTTCAATACCACCTCCACAAGCCACATAAACAACAGTTGTTTTGTTATTTATTTATATAGAGGAAGATATGTTAGGTGCGCAAAATGTCATATGTCATAGAATGTCTCGGAACTCGGAACATAAGTAAACAGAATAGCACGCCTCTGAAATATGTCATCATTGTTTGTCTCATACAGGTAACAGATTCATTGTCCTTTATTAGCTATAACCGACGTTGCCAAATGGTGAAATAAAAACGAATCCCTTTAAATGTTGAATGCATTATTTCTTTCCTCTTTTTTAAGTATTTGAATAATTTTTTAAGGAAAAGGTTGAAATGATAAGTTCAGAATGAGTTGTTTTAGAGCTTTTTTATGAAAACTACTTGATTTTCGTCAGTTGGAACATTTCCTATTTCTTGTCTGTACTTATGTGCGCGCTAATCTTAAAAACTGATTGATGTGCTGTTTTTTCTATTATGCTGTCGTAAGTTTCACTTAACATTTATTGTTTGTTTCATTTTATTCGGTTTATAAATAAAAATCAATTTGAAGAATCACGTCAAATATTCTTTGAAAAATTTATAAAAATACTGTTCGGTTGATTTGGTTGAAATTGTAGTTAACTATATTCATAGTCTGTAATGTTTTATGAGAAACATCTATAGCCGCACCTAAAACCGATTGCTGACGTGGCGACACATGCCGTGGCGACGGCTCGCCATGGGCAAGCAACTATGCGATTTTCTTTCCACTGGTTAGGCGCTACGCTATCTCCCTCGCCACACTGAGCTCGGATACCTATAGGTTGGGTTAGGTTAGGTCAGAAGTTAGTGGGTCAATTCGACCCTCCACCGCAACCCACAAGGGTTTATTGAGGCCCACACGTATTCAACTCGACCAAACAAACCCATCTTCTTGACGAAGCCGATTAGTTTGAATGGTGAGTGATCTGTCAGGTCAGATGGTTAGAGTGTGGTTCTATCAAATTCTGAAAACCTGATTCGATACAAGGCGGGGCAGGCACAAAGTATTTGCTCTGCCGTTTCATCATATTCCAAACAGAGGCGACACACACTGTATTCCGACAGTCCGAGTTTCTACATGTGATGATTCAGACGACAGTGACCTGTAAGAAGGGCTGTTAGACATCATACTCCATCACTACTAAAGTCCAACAACTTTTTGGTTACAAGCTTTGAAGGGTGAATGAACGCCTTGGAATGAGCTAATCCTGGAAGATTTTGCCAGGAGTCTTCAAAACTTCTTGCCATTTAGGTGTTCAATGTTTGTTTGGCAAAGCCTAAAGCAATGCCAATGACAAGTTCTGGTCCGATGAATCTACTTGCATCACCATCCTTTGCAAGGGAGTCAGCAGCCTCGTTAATTATATTTTTATATTTTGTAATTAAAGTGTGCATTCATCTGTGCGTTAAGCCCGCGTATATATTTGGTAGATAAAAATTCACACAATTTTTATAGCATGAACTCTTACAGTATGAAACAACAACAACAATTAATTGGCGCTCCGGTGCGACTTGACTGATTCCAGTGCCGCATTTGCTTTTTCAGCTACAGGAAAACCCAGAAAAACCTGCAGCACCACATCATCTGAAGATCTTGATCTGCCCCTCCTCTCTTCCATAGAATAAAATGTAAGGTGTCTCCATAGGCTCCAATAAATCCAGTCCGTTTCGTCTTTGACCAATTGACCAATGCGTAATCATGACCAGGTTCAACGCCAAAACCACAGTGAACAATGACTACATGAAGATTATAGTAGTGGTCTGCTAGATTGAAGTGTTCATCTATTTCGAATCCTCGTAAGAGTTTGGTGCTTCCGTCAGAGGTTGAGTCATGTTTGAAGATCATCAGTGTTATTATTGAATTGACTGGTGCCTCAGCTATACTTGTTGTCTTATAATAGTCAGTCACTTTGGCGCAAATTTGGCAGTCTCCTGTTAAAAGTTCTAGTTTTAGATGATTCAATAATAAGCTTTGCACGGACTGGTTATCAGTCATATTAGAAAAAACATTATTACAGTTTATTGTATAATAGCTTACTCAAGCGTTAATAATTTTTCATTAGATTATCAGAAAGATTATTAACGCTTGAGAGAGCTATTGTATAGCGAAATACGTGTCGCGGTTTTTATAAAACACTTCATAGTGAAAATCATACAATAAACTGTTTGTTCATGAGTTTTCATCAAGTATCGGCTAGTTCTATTCAATTATATTAGAAAACACTAGTTGAAGTCCCAGAAAGTTACATACGTTTTTGCTACTTCTTGGATATGTACTACAAAGTAAACAACTGATGATTTTTCCAACAAATGATCTACAAACATATAATATTCTTTAATCAATTATTCGTTAATTAAATTTCATTTCATTTTCATGAGAAATAATGCACTAAAACTCTTGCTTGAAGAATTAACTTGTATTTCAAAATCAGCTGATAGCGAGTAGCGCACGAATATTTTCCTTATTTGTTTTCAACAGGTACATCAAAATAATAATTGATTTTTTAATGATGGTGGAATTTATATTGGAACATTCATTATTGATAGCTAAGATTCTTGAGTTCAGTAGTATATTGGAGTCACATTGACATTTTTCATGTATAGTTTGATTACATATTGTTTATAAATATGTCAGTACCCAACAATTATCACAGGGGTCAAAAAATATCATTATTGATATTTCAAATCTGCAAGACGTCTTGTAACGGCTGACAATTTTTTTTAATTCGAAGACAGAGAATTGTTGTTTTTATGAAATCTGAGAAAACCCTAAAATCAAAGTTCACGAAAAGAAGTCGCTAATAAATTATACAGTTCATTTTCAAAAGAAGTGCATTAATAAGTCATTAAAACAGAAAAATTTCAATGACGTGATAACTTTTTGGACAACAATAAATCAAAGAAATGAGTGTGCCTTGCAATATGATATTAAAGTTCCAAACTTCTGGAAGAAAAATAAGTGTGCTGGACAAGATTGGCTGACAGATTTTCTAAAAAAAAAATAGGGAGCTCTCTATTCAGACCACAGAACCTACAAGCTTACAAAGAGCAACGAATTTCAATAGAGTTGATCTGTCCCTAATTTTTGATAAACTAGCTAATGTTAGAGATACGGTTTCACTGCTTCCCAGATTTGGAATCTCGATGAGACGGGTGTAACTACCATACAAAAAGTTAGTAAAATTATCGCCGTAAAAGGAACTAAGCAGGTTAGTGGCATTACTTCAAGTGAGAGAGGGGTACTTGTCACTTTATGAACTGCCGTAAGTGCGATCGGAAATTCTATACCACATATGTTTCTGTTTCCTAGATGGTCGGGTCCACTGGAACAGCTAATGGTTCTGGCTGGATGACGACCGAAGAATTTTATAAATTTATGGCGCACTTTGTTGCTCACGTAAAGCCATCGGAAGACAGTCCAGTCCTTTTATTATTGGGCAACCATGAGTCCCATTTAGCAATAAAAACTATAAATTATGCAAAAGAAAATTGGATGGTGATGCTGTCTTTTTCGCCTCACTGCTCTCACCGTTTGCAGCCCCTAGACAGGAGCGTATATGGCCCCTTCAAAAAGTATTTATCTTCTGCTCAAGATAGCTGGATTCGAAGCAACGCCGGAAAGTCGATGACAATTTATGACGTCCCTTCCTTGGTTTGTGATACACTACCACTGGCAGCTACTCCTATAAATATAATGAAATATTTCAAGGTTTCTGGCATAGAACCTTTTAACCGGGAAATTTTTAGCGACGATGACTTCTTACCCGCTTCTGTGACAGAGCATCCGCTACCATCACCACCTATATCCTCACAAACAGATGATTTGAAAC